>CABFWO010003739.1:41674-60907 GCA_902155825.1 Timema genevievae
TTTTTTTTTTTTTTACGATCGTAATACTTCCCCTCCCCGAGTGGTCACGAGAAAATAAAAATAAACAATGTAGTATTTACTCATCGTTATTAATCATTTGTTTTAATCAATACTATGACCACCTCTGTGGTTCCGGATTTACTGTGAAGCAGTGGGTCTTGAACAGGGTCAGTTCAGACTCATGAGGACAAATGAAGAGCTACTTGAATAAAAAAAAAGTGGCTCTTTTCAAGAAAATTGAGATTAACAGCCAGAGAATTAGTTGTGCTAACCACATGACACTCACTATTCGCAAACGTTGGCACTACCTTCACCATCAAATGGCGGCCACTCGGTCAGTATGGCTTTATTATGGGCTGACGCCGTGGAATGTTGCTATTATTAATAATATATTATCATTATTATTGTTGGTAGTAGTAGTAGTAGTAGTAGTAGTAGTAATAGTAATAGTAGAAGTAATAGAAGTATTATATATTTATCATGTTCCACTCTAGTGAATTTTTTGGTTAATCCTTTTGAACTAGATAAATTAATAAACTATGAAGATGATGAAGGGAAAATAAGTGCACTACCATTCACCTGGAGAGAAAAAGATATATCCACGTGATCTAGAAAGCCTGTTTTCTTTGAATAATATTTGTATGATCCACGTCTTACAACCCATTCGGTCCCATACGCATTTAATTACACTACTGGTGTACTTCTTGTGCAAAGAAAGAGTGGGAGAACCATTTATAGAAAAACATCCTCAGTACACACATGCAGGATTTGAATGACCTCCTCGTCACCGGAAAACTGGACTAGACGAGTTTGGCGTTTGATGCGTGGGTTCACTGATGTGGATGTATTATTATTCATGGACTTTAAGGTGGGACGGAAGGGGACGCGAGAAAAAGACAGTGTCTTTCCAGTTTTTATGGCAGAACTTTTTTTTTGGCCAAAATAAATCAAATATATCGCCAGTAAAAATATAGCGTTTAATTTTCTTCACATGATGACCTCAAAATTTCTTGAATATTTGTAAAGGGTGTCCTGGAATTTAATAACAACTTTTTCTTTTCATTTAAAAATTTTCTCGTCTAATACTCCTATGCTCATAATGGATATTCAGGAACTGTTGATTTCAACATGTGAAGAAAATTAAACTCTATGTTTGTACTGGAGCAATATTTGATTTATTCTAGCCAAAAAAAATGTTTTGCCATAAAAACTGTATAAACAGTGACCCACCTCAAATCTACATTTTACTATCTACATTCCGTTCCTTACTATCCGTCAGGGCTAACCGCATCTTTACACAGATGGGGTGGAATGAGCTAGGTATAACTATGCGGCAAGCCAATTAGGATAAAATACTTCAGAAAACTCAGCCGAGATTCGAAACCTGACCTCCATGTCACCTGTAAATTAAAACGAGACTGGCATCTTGGTCCACGTGACCACCTGTATGGGTGGTAATGATGATGATGATGATGATAATGATAATAATAATAATAATAATAATAAACAGTGAACTTTATTGTAAAAGTCAATGTAAGAATTTATCAAAGTAAAAAGATTACAGTATTTTGACTAATTTTATCATATTATATATTAGGCAATCTCATAAATTTTTAGATGTGAGGCTAGTAAGACTATACAATTAGGTAAACATATATGCTAATAAATTTTTTGACAGAAAAAAATTAATTTAATTTTAAGTAAATCATAATATCGTTCACAAGATGTTAAAGAATTTTGATCAACGTCCAGAGGCTTCGTCTTCGATTCTAGTTGAAGGTGGTTAACTATATTTAGGCCAATACATTTGTAGATTAATACTCTTTAAATATTGATAGCCTCGGTTAAGTTAGTTTGAAAAACGTCTGCTAAGATAACCTTGTGTTCAAAATGTGAGATACTGAAATTCAAACCTCAGTTCACCATCACTGGAAAGATCAGTATATTACAAGCTTGATGTCTTGGACTGTGTCATCACTGGTGCGGGTTGGGCTTTATCCCTTTTCCTTCTTAATGCAAATATCACGTCATAATATTGGTATACCTCACAGGAACTTTGGTGATTAGTTTATTAGTTTTTATTACAACTAATTCGTTGAAGTTACGACGCCTGACAACATTATAAAAATAAAACTTCTAACTAGAATAACTACACAATAAATTAATTCAGTCCCATAAAAACATTGAAATAAAACATTAATTTAATTAACGTGTATATTAACTAAGCTTGTTTGATTTAATTTGTGTTTGAACGTGTTTATAAATTCAATACAATACACCCCTCACCAACCACTCTACCCTCCCCTTTCATAAGGCCAAACAGTGAACATTAATACCCCCAACATGGCGACCACATTCCTAACAGTGGGATACCGAGCAACAATAGACGCACTCAAAAGCGGTGAAGGCACCAACCATAAATTAATGCCCTCCTTTCAACCAAGTCGTTTTGTATATGACAATACGGGAACGGACGATATTAATTTACGAAGCAATACTAAGTACTTGGTAGAGTGGGGATTAAGCTCTAATTTTAGTTTGTTCCCAAGATGTTCTTCTTGCGTGCTCGGTAGGCCAGCCTATAGGAATATAGGACAAAAGGCATATCAAGCTGCGTAGAGGTAGACTTTGATTATTTCAACCATATACGTATATGGGGGCATATTGAAAGGGCCGCTTCGGTAAGCGAGAGATTGCAGTGAAGACTTTCAGTTCTTACGCAATATTTAATATCTACGATGAGTTTTCAAAAATATGGTTCACGCCAAAATAAATTCGAAAGATTCCTTAACAAACCTATAGTTTGATTTTTATTAATAGGAAAAAAAAAATAGTGGAAATGTGACATTAGCTCAGTCTAAACGACTTTTTAAGCTTTTTAAAAGGGCTATAGATTTAAACTTCCTCTAAAAAATACAGTGTATTTTTTGTAGGCTCATGACGGAAAATGTAAAGATATTTAAGAACTACTAGCGAGCGAGCTTTCTTCTTTACCTTGAGATAAGAAGTTTCGTAGTTTTCCTTCCCCTCCTTATTGACACGACAAAGAATGGTTGTAGGTGAGGGGTGAAAGGGAACAGAATAGAAAAGTAGTTCCAGAAAACGACACAGACCATTGTATTTTAAGCTGTGTAGCCTGAAAGCGATTAATACTTTCTCGCTAAGCGAGGCGGCTGCCTTAATTCGCATTAAATAATTGGAAATGTTTACAAAATGCAATAAGAATACAGTACCAGACAAAATTTCGCCAAGCATGTTTTTACAAACTATTATTTATTACAAAGGTGGGAGAGAAGCAAGTGCGAGTTAAGATGCGTGGTTAAAAAAAAATTCAAAATAATCAGATATTTATTCAATAAATAAATTTAGTTTAATTTTCTACACATAATCCTTTAAAAAGTTATTTAATATTTGTCAAGTGCAACATGTAGTTTGACTAAAAACTTTTAATGAGAGGGAGAGGTCCTTTATAAAATTCTGCGATGTCCTTGATAAAAATTAAAAGCTGTTAGGATGACTAAATATATGTTTATAAAAAAACCAAATGTATTCACTAGATAATATATTATTTATCTTGGTCAACAACTGAAAAATTAATTACTTTAACTCGAGTTCCCTTCCAATACACCTTAAAATGACTATAAACACTTTTTTTTAACATCGCTTCTTACTACCCTTTCGGTCAGAACACCTCTGTACACTATGTGTTAGAGACTAGGAAGGTCGAATTTTAATAGAGTGTACATATACTTGCGTGAGGAGAGAGTGGAAAAACCTTTAGGGAAACCACCCTCAGTAGACTCGACCAGGATCAAACCCCTACATTTCCGTCTTTGGCAGTCTAATCTAATCTGAGAATGACGTCTTAAACCATGCATCCATCGAAGCGGGTAGCACCTATTTAAATTTAATTGTATCTCGTTTTAAAAATTAGAAGAGACTACATATATAAAGTAAAAAAGAAACTTAATGATTTAAAAAAATAGATTGGTCATTTATTTTTTTTGTAAATAATAAGCTTGCTAGTCTAAGTAATAGTAGGCCATAGTGTAAAAGTATTTGTATAATGGCTATTTTTTTAATGATATTTTGTTCTTAAAAAAGTTGTGTATCCAGTTTTACAAAAAGTGTTAAAAATATATACACATTTCAGCTGTAATTTTTCTATTAATAGCACTGAGTAATTATGAGACAATTTTTAACACCAAAAAATATTTTATTTAACAGCTTCATACGCTGAAATACAGCTTATTAAATAATTATATTCAATCATTTTACCAACCATTATTCAGGATCTTTAACAATACACTGAGAGATTTTAACTCAGCAACTTACATATGTTGGTAGCGCACCTACCTACTTAGTTCAGGATCCAGGATTTATTTCCCGACAGGGCCAAAAAGTAAATTATTTGTCAAAATGTTTTGTTTTCTTTCAATGTATTGATTTATTGGCCGGAAGACTAGGTGCAGAGTCTTTCAAAAACTAAGCCAATTTTAAAGTAGTGTTTTTATATATTAAGTTGGTTTCAAAATTCCACGTTAAAACACCCACATCAATGGTCGAATTGTCTAAGACAGGGTTCGCAAACTCACGGCCAGTGAGACAAATCTGACCGGCCCTCTTGTCTGCAAAACCACAAAATATAAAATGTATCCAAGCAAATAAATGCTTTAGGTTGCTGCCCGCAATACTCCCTAAGTTTGTGAATTTGGCCCTTCAACTAATTTGAGTTTGAGACCATTGGTATAAGTCTTCACGCTTGCTATAGATTGGATTTCCAATGATGTGGAGACCGGGGTTTGATTACTGATAGTCTGTCTAAAGGGTGTTATCCCTTAATTTATTTTCCACTCTCCCTTCACGCAAATCCATGTAAATTTCCCTTAAATTCTACCTTCCTCATTTCTAACCGTAAACTAAGAGATTAGGAGTAGAATTCCGGTCGGGTGCACTGTGGATGATTTTTTTCTTAAATGGTTTTCCATTCTTCCTTTGGGAAAATGCGGATTTTTTCCCCCTCTAAATTCTACATTTATAATCTCTATCCTATAGGTACAATAATGCGGCTCACAAAAAAAAAGTTGGGTTATTAGCGTGGATGTATATACTACTCCATAAAAGATTAATAAAAATTATTATTATTATTATTATTTAGCACCGCGTCTTACTACCCGTTCGGGTTATACGCTTAAGTACTAATTACACTAATGGATTAGGAATTGGGAAGGTTGAATAGAGGAAGTGAACCCGCATTTGCGTGGAGGGAGAGTGGAAAACCATTTAGGAAAAACCACTCCCAGTTCACCCGACCGAGATTCGAACCTCGATCTCCCCGTCCTCGGCAGTAGGGTTCAACACGACTAGCGCGTTAGCCAACTACGCCACCGAGGCGGGTTGATTAATAAAAAACCTTAATCACCCCGCGACTTACTAGACCCCTAGAATATACACATATTAAGTATGCTAATGAGTGAGAATAATAAAAGTAAACTGTATAATAAATTAGCCCCATTTCCGTTGAGGGAAAGTTTGAAATACTTTAGAGAGAGAAAAACCTCCACTCGACCGTGATTCAAACCCCAACCTCCTCATTACTGGAAAGGAAAACTAGAGGTGAGATTGACGCCTTGGCCCACGTGCCCAGCGATTCGGGCTGCTAACTGTTGTACTAACCCTTAGGTAAAATAAAGACTTAAATAACCAAGTGCCGACCTACACGCAAAACAAATAAATAACACACACATATAAAAAAAACGTGATCCCATAACTTTACAACAAAGACAAAATAAAAAACCAACGTTAATGCCGTTAAGTTGGTTGTTGTAACAGACTATGTAATCTTGTCCTTTCCCAAGCTCCGCTCCGGGAATGATGAAGTGTACTTGGTCACGAAGAGCGAGAGATGCGATCGGGTAATCAGTAGGGGGTGGTGAGGGTGGAGATAAGCCCCAACACTCAAAGACTTACCATCATTCATTACCGAGAAATCTTTACCCCAGCTTTTTTTTTAAAGTCAACCCCCCTACCTCTAACCCTTCATCCCCTCGTCTCTTTATGGCCAGAGAACATAGAAAGCACACAAGGAGAAAAACTCGTATCAAAAGCACGAAGATACGAATCAAAAGCGCACCTAGACCTTGTATCAAAAGAGCACAGAGAAAAAAAACTGCATAACGTGGAACCAAACATAGCAAACATGTATTATAAACCACCCCCTTAATCTTTCCAATAATTAAAATAATAAAATGATAACACATAGAGAACAACCCGCTTACTCATTATAATAATTACAATAATAAAACTACAGAAAACAACCCCCTTACTCTAGAATAATTGCAATAATAAAATTACAAAGAGCAACCCACTTAATCTTGATTGCAATAATAAAATAATAAAACTACAAGTAACAACCAACCACCTAAATCTTTACAATAATTAAAATAGTATAACTAAAGAGAACAATCCTCTTACTATGTGACAGCCTTACTATATGTTTAAAACTAATAATTTATTTTTGCTAATATTATTTTATATTACTTCGTGAAAGAAAATGTTTGTTATTGAATAAAAAACACAATTAATTTGATTTGAATTATATTGAGTATTGAGTGTTGAGTATTAACCTTTTATAAGGTTTAATTTTATTTATTTTTTGCAAAAATTATCAAATCAACCATAAAGTACTTTGAAAATATTTTAATTTAAAAAATAAATTGTTTAAGCCTTTTTTTATTCAGGTTGTAATGTAGGTATTGTCCATTAGCTAACTAAAATATGAACCCTAAAACCACAAGGGGCGAAGAAAAATTGATAAATAAATACTCCAGCATTCGAATTAGTATTAAAATATTTGAAAATCACATTTGGATTAAGAATAGCATACTTTCTTTTTCCAGTCGTCCGGGACCTAAGTAAACATTTTAATTACTCGTAGTAGGGATGATAACGGTAAAATTTAAAAGGAAATTTTTCCAAATTTGAGTGAAAAGAGAGGGATAAACCATTTGGAGGAAAAACCACCTTTACTATATCAGGCAGGGAATCGATCCATGACCTCCCCATCATTGTCAAAACAGACTATATGAGCCTGATATTTATTACGCGTGTGAAATTCGGTTATATTAATATACTAATCACTCAACATATTCCTTTGAATTTTTTACTTAAAAATGCACTTCTATACCAGATATTTAATTTCACAAAGTTTCAGTTACGGGCATACTTTGCCAATACGGCCGGTTGGGTTTGAAACCATTGCCGTAAAGCGAATATCCCCTTGAAGAGAATCACAGACAACTTTCCAGCATACATAAAAGCCAAAAAGACATATTTACAATATAATTTATTAAGTGTGCAATTATTGAGATAATCCTTAAGTAAAAATGGCATATAAAGAAATGCTACGGCTACAGTATTATATTGCTACCATTAAAACAACCGGAAGCCTCCAGTGATTCAATTGCTTCAAATCTATACAGCTCAGGAGTTATTTTATGCTTTTAGAAAACCATTGTTAAGATAGATTATTTAATGCATGAGGCTGAAATTTAGTATCTTATAAAAGTTATTGATATTCATTCTATTAACAAAGTTATCACAATCGGTAAATAACTAGAACTAATTAATTCTAACTCAATAAAATAAATCAAATCATTAACCAAAAAAATTAATACCAAATCTAAATAAAATTAATATAACTAATAAAAAAATAAAAAATGATAGTCTATATAAATAATAACAATACTTAGCACTACGTCTTACTAGCCGTTCAGATTATACACTTAAGTACTAATTATGCTAATAAATTAGAAATTGGGAAGTTTGAATATATATAGACATAAACATTATATAAGTAATAAATATTGATAATAATACAAATAATAATATTTAATTCTGTAAACCTCACATGAATGTCTAGTTATACTAAGTTTCAGTACTGTACATTAAATACTTTACCTTAATGATTCAGTACGCAAAAACGATAAATAACAAGTTTGACTCTTCATAGATCGTTAACTATAATGATTTGAAATAATTTAGCTACCATCCATACCTTATAATTTAATAATTATTGTTAAAATTGTACAGTAAAATTTTCAATTAAGAGCAAGCACTGTATTAGCGAAGAACTTTAAAGCGAGGTACACCTGTATTTATCTCTAAAAAGCATATTTAATATTCCACGTTTCATAAAACAACAGAATTGGGATTGCACAATACCAACATTTTTAGAAGAAATTACAAGATGACACAACATTTTTTAGGTAAATTTTCAGCATTTACAATACAAAATAAATAAAATGTGAATCTCTTTTTAGAGAAATTTTCCGTCAAAAGTCTTCCTCCCTATTTGCTTCCTTCCCCCCCCCCCCACCCCACTTTCCCCCCGACCAATGTAAAGCTTCTAGTGTTAGGATCACAACAAAGTGCGCACTCGATATGGATTAGAGCCACTTAAAAGTTTCAGATGGAACAAAATAGGGAATAAGGAGAATAATAAAGAGTTTAAACACGTAATAAAGAGGCTTTCAAAAAAAAAACTTTTTTCTCTCTTCTTCTTTTATCTCTACCTTCTAATTCGTTTTGAGGCGCTTACAGGGGCCAACATTGCATGGTGATAGATTTTAAACAAACATCAACTTCACTCAAATAAGCTATAGTCTAATTTTAATAGGAAGGCCGTTATTTAGCTGCTAGAAAAGCTAATAGGTCTACTTTCTCGTACTCATACGTCAGGTCACGTGATCTGTATCTGTGAATTTTGATAGATAGTATTAATACCTATAAAATAGCACTAAAAATATGATCTCGTGTAATCAATTTTGGCCACAGAGATATTTTTGTATTTTCTATAAGGCCCTTTCTATGAAAATTTTATTGTAATCGGTTTGATCTAAACATTATAAGCTGGTAGATATGGTATGTCTACCTCCGACCTGGGAGTCTGGGGTTTTAATTCAAACAGCTTCAGTAGAAAGTATTTTTTTTAGTCATTGACGTTTTTTATTTCCTCAAGACTCGTCCTAGTAACTCATTATGTATATTTTAAAGTCTCTGATGGCAAATATTGGCCGGCACTAAAACGTAGAAAAAAAGGAATAAGTGCTTTTCCAAAATCTCATCTGTTTTATCTTATTCGAGTATTTAATCTGTAATTTTTAAGTACAGTTTAATATCCGATTCATTTATTCATACTCACTTCGGAGGCCATATGGTTTAAGGCGCTACTTTCGTAATAGACTGGACTGCCAATGACGGGGAGATCGAGGTCAGATCCCGGTAGGATCTACTGAGGGTGGTTTTTCTTTAACGGTTTTACAATCTCTCGCTCTTTTTCTCCACACAAATGCGGGTACACTTCCTCTAAATTATAACTTCCTCATCCCTAACCCATAAGAGTAATTATAAGTGTATAATCCGAATGGGGAATATATTATAAGCACCGCGTTTGATTACCCATTCACCCGCCTCGGTGGCGTAGTTGGCTAACGCGCTAGTCGTGTTGAGCTCGACTGTCGAGGACGGGTAGATTGAGGTTTGAATCTCGGTCGGGTGAACTGGGGGTGGTTTTTCCTAAATGGTTCTCCACTCTCCCTCCACGCAAATGCGGGTTCACTTCCTCTAAATTCAAACCTCCCAATTCCTAATCCATTAGCGTAATTAATACATAAGCGTATAACCCGAACGGGTAGTAAGACGCGGTGCTAAATAAAAAAAAAACCATTCTAGTTATACGCTTATAATTACTCAAATGGGTTAGAGATAAGGAAGTTTGAATTTAGAGGAAGTGTGTTGAACATCGGACGTTAGTCTTACTAACAAGATATTTTATAGTATTTTGTGTTGAAGCAAAACTAGCTTAACCAAGGACAGCAAATTTGCTTCAACACAAAACATTCCCAGTACAGTAGACTAATTTTAACATTTCTCAAATATTTGTCATGTGAAATTTGACCAGGACCATTTATCGTCATTTAAAAATGCAACCATACTCATGACCAGTGTCGTGGAGTGTTTCCAGGGTAAGCAGAGCTGTTAAACTGTACCTGTGATATGTAATAATCACTCGGTTGTTCACTCATTGGCATATATCAGCAAACATTTATTTCTCATGCGAGATGCTCAGAGGGACATTTTGTCAGTAATGTTTAAATGTTTAGGAACCGACAGTTTGTTTGTTTCCCTTTTTCTGTGGGGGTAAGGGTGTGTCAAAAATATTACAAAATAGGGTTGCCGTCCAAACCGCCAGGAGGGAGGACGTGCATCAAGTTTTTTTTATTATTATTTAGCACCGCGTCTTACTACCCGTTCGGGTTATACGCTTAAGTACTAATTACACTAATGGATTAGGAATTGGGAAGGTTGAATAGAGGAAGTGAACCCGCATTTGCGTGGAGGGAGAGTGGAAAACCATTTAGGAAAAACCACCCCCAGTTCACCCGACCGAGATTCGAACCTCGATCTCCCCGTCCTCGGTGATCTGGCTCAACACGACTGGCGCTGCATCAAGTTGGCCCACTACTTTCTCTAAATAAATTGAAATTCATACAGTCCTTTGTGCTACGTTTGTGCTTATATTTGCCCGAAGCTCAGCGTTTGTGCTATTAAATTACTCAAATTATAATGATTTTAATGTGGCGGGCCAGCTTGATTTTCGAGAAAGTGGCGGGCGGGAGGGACAAAGAAGCTTCGATTACCTCCACAGTTTGAATTTTCCACGTTCCCATTGGTGTAAATTTAAACAAGGTGAAGAAGGTTAGGGATGTAATGACCAGTAAGTATCGGTCCAGCCAAGGTGTTAGGTAGGGTTGGGCTGAGTAAACCGGGACACTTTTGTTAAGGCCCTGGGCCCTGTCGAGTGCAAGTCTAAACCCGATTTTGTGGGATAGTGGGTGCGAGGGTGAAAGGCATGGCGTGGCTTCACAACCTACCAAAGCATCCTTCCGTGCTAACAAGAACAGATGGATCACGGAAAACGTAGATGGCGCTAGCTGCCGGACAGGTCTTACGGAAAAATCATAAGTTTGGAAATATCAGTTTTCTCTGGAACGAGTGAAATATTTATGTTAATATTTTCAACACTCCTTCTAAGATAATGTATCGATGTTTATTAATTGTTACATTTTCTTATTTTTTGTTATGAAGCCGGCAGTTTTCTATTGAAAAATGCAAGTTTTATCGATATTTGATCGCTGTTAAAATTATAGAGGAGGTGTGTATATAAAAAAGTATAACTTAACCAACATGCTTCTTTTCTTGAACAAACCGTTAATGAAAAGAAAATTGCAAAACAATAAAAATTCTTGAAGATAACCGTTTGCTCCCATGGCTCTGCATTTCCACGCCAAATGAAAAGGGTCAATCAATCGCCTTAAGACTCCTGCAGGACTCGGGCGCAATTTATAGAAGTTCGTGTGGAAATGATTGTGGGAGGACTTTGCTTACAATGTAGAACCAATAACATTTTGCAAGTGTAGTAAGAGTCATGTTTATATTCAAAGTATAATTTAGTTAATCAGGTGTAAATTGTTAAGTATTTTATTCTTAATTTATTAAATCAACGGTGAAAGATATAATTTACAATGTATTAAATATCAATGAACCTACCACGCAATAAAAGTTTATTGAATTAATCTTTTCACTGTGCTATCACTATTTTAACGGCTGGAAATAATATATAAAAAAATTATCGTAGCAGTGTGTAGAGCAAAGAATACGTATGATTGGTCAAATGAGAACCAAGTTATTGATAAAATATCACAGGTGAAATTCTAACAAGCTCTGATTACACTGTCAACGCTCCACGCCATACCACTAAACGTAGCAAATAAAACTATATTTGGTTAATTTGACAACAACAAAAAATTTGGAATAAAAACGGAATTTTTTTTACTGACTTAACCTCGCGTCCGCTTCCATCCCACCTTGAGATTTGTAACACCAATGTAAAAAAAAAAACTTTTCTTAGGTTAGAGGAAGGGTTGAAAAGAAATTGTGTGAAAGGGTCCTCGTCCTAATGGCGCCGGTCGTCAAGATGAAGAAGGTAGTAGAGACAACCACGACGTAGGAGTAGGGGCTTTAGAAACCCGTGGGTCGGGTGTACGTATGGTAATGAAGGGCGACTCTAGTCCACCCTCCCCATTGTTTGTCCAGACGTCAGCAGAGCTAGGGCACTAACGATGTCTGTTATAAAAGCTCGGATGGCTCGTTCTCCTATGGCAGGCAATCTCCTCCTATCGATTGGTTTCCCCAGACAGCGGAGTGAGTTCCACCCAAAGGTTCCGTGCGGTTGGTGTAGTCTAATTTCCATAGAAAGGGCCTTATATAATATATAATACTACCCGCTTTGGTGGTAAAGTAGTCTTAACGTGTTACTCTCGCAACAGACTGGACTGCATAAGGTGAGGAAATCAGGGGTTCATATCTTGGTTAGGTGTCCTGAGGATATTTTTCATTAAATTGTTTCACACGCAAATAAAGGTAAATTTACTCATAACTACACCTTCCTCATTCCTACAATATTAGCATTATTAATATGTAGAACTATAACCCGAATAAGAAGTTAGACGTGGGGGGATGGGGGTACCCAGCACTAATGGGATAGAGATTAGAAAGTGAGTTTAGACATTAAATATACCTACATTTGTGGGGAAGAAAATTGGAAAACCATTCAGGTTAAATAAATATCCCTTAGTAAAACCGGCTGAGATTCTAACCCCAACCTTCCCATAACCAACAATCCAGTATTTTTTTACTAAATTGGCTCCTTAACCCATTTCATTACCAATGTGTGTTTTGTTGAAGTTCACTAGTTACGTAACGCGCTTTTAGAATAATTCCCCCTAAAACTCCTCGCGTAGCTCCATATAAAACTGCCCAAACACGTATTGAGGGACATTAAGGCAATGGCGTTGGTCTCGTATTGGCTGGGTTTTTCCTCCAGTGACGGTATTCAAATCCCTAACAGGTGTACTAAGATTATTTTTTTTCTGAGTGGCTCCCAATCCTACCTCAACATAAAGTAGGGTACACTTCTTTTAAACTCTAATTTCTTCATCCCTATCTAATTAAATACGTATACTCCGGACAAACACTAAGGCAGGGTGCACACCAACGAAACTAGTTTTATGAAACGTGAAACTTAAGTTTCATGTAACTATTCAACGTTAAAACAGATAGATGTGCACACAGAGTTTCACGCAACTATAGTTTCATACGATTGCGCAACCGTGGTTTTATGAAACTTGCCAGAACGGTTTCAGGAAGGATAGTTTCATTTGAACTACAGCCAAGACCAGCAGTGTGCAAGTGTTATTCCTTGACAATGGCAAAAGAAGACAACATTTATAACACCAAATTGGTAGAAGCTATTGAAAAACATCCGTGCTTGTACGATTACAATTTAAAGGAGTAGGAGTGCTCCTAATGCCATCCTGTAGTTAGTGTCCTCCTTCGTTATTTGAGGGCCGACTTTAGACAACAAGTGCTCAAAAGCTGATTTACTCATTCTATAAAATCTTCTAAATTTATCAGGGTCTGCACACAATTCTTTGGCTACTATATAACTGCAGTGTCTCCTATCAGATATAAGAGGATGAACCCAGTACCTTAGCTTTCTTTTTTTATTTCGAAACCACCACCAAAGTACAAACACATCCTCATCATCTGACATCTTGACTGAAACTGAATAGTTTCGTTTCACCTGTTTGCGTGCAGATGTGAAACTGATTTCATGAAACGCGTTTCACGAAACTGGTTTCATGAAACTAGTTTCGTTAGTGTGCGCCCTGCCTAAGGTGACGCGATGAAAAAAATCTACAGCAAATGGTGTATAGCTCCCTTTCCCCCAAAGTTAAGTGACGTCAGTATTTTGAATTTTTTTTAAAGTGTGTACAGTAATGTGTTGGTAAGTGCTTAGATGGTTTAATGTGTCTAGTACGTTTAAAACAACAGCTTCAGCCAACATGCATAATCTAATAGATAAGGATGAGGGTAGGTAAATGCATCCTCATTAGCTAAGGTAGGAAGGAAAATATACAGTGAAAATCCCATATACAGCTGGTGGGGATTCGAATACAAACCTCCCTTACAATGTGAATCTAACGTCTTCTATAAATGGGCAAGCAAACCTTTGATGGTTTCTGTTTAGCTAATGAGCCTAAAGGTCATATTTTCTATTCTTTAATCGTCGCGAATAAAACTCATTGATATTATAATATCTGATATAAAATGATCAAAGCTGGAAATAATACTATAGTTATTCATTTATTTAGATAGTTAATTATAATTTCTTTTGATGCATCTAGTATAATGTTAGTTTTTTGAAATGTTTATAAAGGAGTTTATAACCTTTCATACCAAAAAAGAAAACTTTAATTATTAATAGTAGTCTAGTATTCGCTTTTGTCATTTATCTCTAAATATTAAAATATTAACCAAAACTTTCTGTAGTCTTAAAAATTTGGTGAACACGGGGTGAATTAACAATAATACAGCTACTATTTTGGTCTCAAAAATATTTTATGGGTGGCAATATTGATTTACGGTTCTTTGTGCAAAAACATTTTTTTTAGCACCGCGTCTTACTAAGCGTTCAGGCTATACGCCTATGTACTAATTACGCTAATGATTTTAGGGATCAAGAAGGTTATATTTAGAAGAATTGTAACAACATTTGCGTGGAGGGAAAGTGGGAAACCACCCAGAGAAAAATATCAGTACACCCGACCGAGATTCGAACCTCGAAATCCCCATCATCGCCAGTCTAGTCCACTGCGGAGAGAGTAGCGCGTTAGACCACGTGGCCACCGAAGTGGGTAGGAACATATTAAATAAAAGGTACGGAACTTCGCACTGACTTTATCGCCCCATTGTATAAATATGGAGATATTTACTCCAAACTCGTCCTACTTGCGTAAAATATTTTTTGACTAAAAATAAAAATTATAAAATTTAAAACCGGTAAAGGATTTAAGTTCTTATTTTTATATTTGAACCAATAAAAAAGGTCGCTATTGGGTCCACAAGGGTCAACACTTCATACTAAAATTTCGACATTTTATTAGGGGATGCACATATTCAAGTCATCACATTGCTATTAGATTTCCTAATTTAAAAATTTTGACCAATAAAATAGGCCAATATTGATTAATGAGTCCAAAATGATAGAGATAGATCATTGCTGAAAACATTTCCCCTAAGAGGTTCAAGGAAAATGAACATAAACTTTTTGAGAGACTTACTTATTTACTTGCTGTATGGCATTGGAGAATTATTGTGTTAAAACTTAAGTAGTATTTCTATACGACTAAAGCTCACAAAATTGTATTAATATATTTGCCAATATCTCAGAAACTATTGTTTTTATTAAAATAAATTTCAAGTAAAAGTTTTTTATTTTAATAGTACTACAATTTTTCAATGATAAGTTATTTAGTATCTCAAATATTTGCGGAGATATGAACATTTCCGCTTTTGTAAAGTGCTCTAAAATAATTTTCATGAGAAAATGAAAATATACTTTTGTTTATAATCTTAATTAACGCCTATATACGAATTTTAATCAAAATTTTTCGAGTAGATTTTGAGAAAATTGAGTTTTCTATTTTCGCCCTTCAGTAAGCTACTCTTAATTTTAGGGTTAGGTAGACACACAGACAGATGGCATTGCAAAAATCACATTTTAGGGTTCCGGGGTTCATGAAACGTCGACATCCATCAAAATATTGAGTCGATTTTTTTGACGCTCTCAATACTTGCTCTACTTGTAAGGTAGCAAGAAAGTAAAAATGATTTGGACTCGCATCCACTACCAAACCGGATGTTTGAAGAATAAGCTCTAACTGAGAGCTGGGAGGTGGGTAAGGATGAGGGTGTCATATTTTTCAGAACGGAATTTGTGAACAACAGGTGGGTAGATAAAACACTCTAAGATTAAACCTTAAGGTCTTTGTCTGAGAAATGAGGGATACCGACTAAAAATGTAGTGGGTTAAAAATTCGAGTTCTAACGTGTCTAAAGTAAAAAAAAACACTAATATTTAAGTATGGAATTGTCCAAATACCCATTCATCTTACCAACATTATTGGTAATAGGGTTGGATTTTTAATATTAAGAACCCATGTCAAGGACAAATGACCAGTAAATTATAAGGACAATACAATAAAAAAATCGGGATTGTGGGTTTTTGCGTTCTTTATTTGTAAACAGCGAGTTCAGAATCAGTTTTAGTAGTTTTTAAATTTTAAATTTGATTTATTTCATTTTTTTTATGTTTATATTGCTCTACTAGCCATAACTCCATATTTTCCTAAAGTACATGCTTGAAAAAAGCACACCCCAATACATCGTTTGGTTCGAGCTAAAAAAAAATGTTAGCACCACGTCTTACTACCCGTTTGGGTTATACGCCTAAGCATTAATTGCACTAATGGATTAGGGATTGGGAAGTTTGAATTTAGAGGAAGTGAGCCCGAATTTGATTGGAAGGAAAGTGGAAAACTATTTAGGGGAAACCACCCCCAATTCACCCGAGCGAGATTCGAACCTCGATATCCCCATCCTCGGCAGTCTAACTCAACACGAAACTAGCGCGTGAGCCAACTACGCCACCGAGGCGGGTCGAACTGTATTACCTACCTAAGTCAGGTGATATCCATGAGGGGAGACGGGCTCTTTAATTAAATGTAAAGTATATATATATATATATATATAAACTGTGCAAAATCCATGGCGTCAGCACGCAATAGAATTATACCGACCGAGTGGCCCACAAATGTTGGCAAAGATAGTTCCAGGTTTTGCAGTTAGAGGGTGTCATGGGGTAATCACAACAAACCTTCCAGCCATTAATCTCAGTTTTACAGACCGGAGATGCTACTTTTTCGTTCAAGTAGCTCCTCATTTGTCTTCACGAGGCTGAGTCTGACCCTATTCCAGACCCTCTGCTTCGCAGAAAAATCTGGAGGTACTAGGGATTGAATCCGGGACTTCTGTATCTCTAACCAGGAACTCTGACCACTAGACCAGAGAGTCAGTCAGAAAATTGTGCAAGCAGCATTAAAATGGTAATAAATATATATTGTATGGATATCGGCAGAGCTAATACCTTTCTCCGAGATGATCCACATATTTTTGGAAGACTTGAGACGTAGATACACATGCCAGGGTGAAAACATGCTAGTAGCGAGTACCTGGCATACTTGCACTTGCGTATCAGCAGGCACGACTACACATGCTAGTTAAGGGCATGCTCGTTGATAACTACCACCACTCTCAGTTATGTGCTAGTAGCTGTCAAAGATGAAAGTTTTAGAAACTAAATGATTAGCGTGATGGCAGTAATATTGAATGTATATAAAATTTAACTTGAAGTTCAGTCAGAACGTTCAAGAATAAAAAATAAAAAGAAGAACAAAATGGACAAGCAGTCGTTTGGATCTTAAATTTGAACGGGAACTGTATTTAAGGCAAACACAGAAAAATCCCCCGATATTACTCAAAACTTCTTGAAAAAACTCGAAACTTCCAGAGAAAACTAAACATTTCCTTGTACTGACGCACTAGCTACTCGCAGAGCACGCTCGAACGCGCCAGCCACTCGCACGCCCGTAGCGCCTCCCAAAACTATACAAATGCCTCTGGCCGAGTTTGTCGACTGTGCATCAGCAGCTTTAAACCTGAAAGTCCTCGTGATGTGTGCACCCCAAAAGGAGACCAGAAGCGAGCATAAGAGTAGAGAGGCTAAGTTGGAGAAAGACATCGAGCGGCGCTTTTGTCTAAAACTTCCGAAAGGACGCGCGTGTGGTCTGTAGTAAAAGAGGTATGGAGGGGGGGTTGCATAGGGTAAGGCTGGATGGGTAAAGTAGCCTAGTGCCGCCTCAAAGGACCGGAAGTTTCTCTAGTGTTCTCTAGTGTAGTGCCTGGTAGTCATGGATACCACCACCAGAATATGCAAAACACATAGAAAGAAAGAGGAGGAGTGAAATAAAGGGGTGAATAAAATAGGGTAGAAAAATACAAGGCCACGCAGATTAAGAAGAAAAGTGTGAGTCACAAATAAGTTAAAGTATGACTTTGGCAGGTAGATACTTTTAGAAAATACAATATATTTTGTTGCTGTCAGTATCGATACCATTTTAATATATTATTGATGTTATTTTATAGGTACTGTATTGATAATATTTATCAAAAGTTTTTTATGATTAAATACGTGAAAGTAGATTTAATAACGTTCATAGCTGTCAGAAAAGGTTTTCTATACATGCAATTTGGACGGTAAGAACACATTATAATAGCTCGTTATAATATAATGGTTTCCTATATGTTATTGTCATGCTTAGTATATTTTTTACTTTCTCTCCACCCCTCTGTATCTCTTACTAGAGCCAAAAACATTTTACTGATCGGGTTAAACTTGTTATCTAGGGTTTCCATTAGGATCTGACGAGGAATTTTCGGAATTTGATATCCAACCCTAAAATAAAGGGTAGTTTACTGAAGGGCAAAACATATTTTCTCAAAATTCGTTTTAAGATTTTGATTAAATTTTGTGTCTAGACACTGTTTAATGTTACCAAAAAAATTGAAATTTTCGTTTTTCCATGAAAATGAATTTTAGGGTACTAAATATGGAAGGAAATTTCAATTTTTATCGTATCTCCGCAACTATATGATATACGAAATAACTTATAACTGTAAAGATGTAGACTAATACTGATAAATATAAAACTTTTGTTTTAAATGTATTTTATAAGACCAATAAATTCTGAGCTACGAGCAAACATATATATTTGTTTTATATTTTCTCGAGTACTTTGAAATATGAAATTTATTGTTATGCTCTTTGGTGGACATACATTCTCCTCTTTACTCAATTTACTGTAACATTGTATATCAGTTCATGTATGCACTTTAGTGGAGTGTTTTTGAAACAATATATTTTATTTTATCTCACAAATCTTACGAGTTTTTAGTAAATGTATCTATTTTATGATTAAGTTGAGAGAAAGTTTGTGCGGTGTACCTTACCATTTCTTTTTCGTTTTTTTAATCAAGGCATCTTTCTACCTGTTCAGGGCACACGCATATATGATAATTACTCTAATTGAGTGGGAATGAGGAAGGAAACATTTTAGAGGTAATCTACCCGAATTTTGGTGGAAAGAGAGTGGGAAAACATTTTTAAAAAGCCACCCTCAGTATACCCGACCGGGATTATAGACCCCCCCC
>CABFWO010003739.1:64008-80061 GCA_902155825.1 Timema genevievae
AAAAAAAAAAAAAAAAGAGAGAAAAAAAAAGCTCAAAGGAACAACCAATTTAAGATAAGTGTCTGTGGTCAGAGGGTTGTATTTTAAATATAAAATAAATCTAGGCCCTACTTATGAATTTTTGAACTAGCCGTTAGAAGTTTTATTCTGTAAATTGAAAAAATGACACCTTGACACGGGGATCGAAACCGGGACCTTTGGCTTGGTATGCCAATGCTCTAACCATTGAGCTACCCAGGAATTGTCCCGTATCCAGGGTAACTCTCCACTAATATTTTAAGGCAGAGTCTGTGATGGACGTGCGGAAATCAACAGTTACTAATGTGTGATCAATTAAGATCACGAGCTATCGGATAACGCAGTCATCTTCGATTCGGGAGGGATTTATGCTGCCAATTGAACAATTATAACTGTACGAGTCCACATATCATGATGGATTAAATAGCAAAGCTATTTTAATTCTTAATCACTGTTATAGTCGCATTTAGATATCTTATTCTGTAAATTGATTTCTGGTTAGCTCAGTGGTAAGAGCATTGGCGTACTAAGTCAAAGGTCTCGGGTTCGATTACATTGCCCAAATTTCATTTTTAATTGTACACAATATGATATTTAGATACGGCTATAACCATAACTAACAAATATAATAGCTTTGATATTTAATCCATAAGAAGTTTAATTTTAGAAAATATATTTGGTAGATGGTGCTAGTAGAGTTTGACCGACATGCGCGTCGTGTTGATAAAACGACGTGCCTCGGTGAAGATTACGTGATCCTTGCGACCATCGTAAAGTTAAGGTAATAACAGGGCGCAAGTCTTTATATTACCTGAAGCGATAGCAACTATTATAATTTAGTTTACGAACTAATTTAAAATAAACACGGTCTTAATATTTCATGGAAACAAAATAGGTAGATGCCATTAATCAATTTAAAATCTCATCATACTTCTAATATTGAAGAGAAAAACTTATAAATAAAACTTTAAACGAAACATTTTACTCTTTTCTAACTTAAACTGCTTTAAAAAACTACCATTACTATTAGAACCGTCTTTTACTTTACACATTTTTAATGAGGCAAATTAGGGGTCTAAAGGTTGTTCTTGGGGCACGAGATAGTGGGGTTGGGAAAATTGGGGCAATCAACCCAAAGCAGTCCGTACAAAAATTTCGCAATGTTCATTTAGAGAAACGCTAAGGAAAGCGTTACCAAAGTTTTTTTTTAAACTTTGAAAGGGGGGGAATAAAATTAACTGGCGTTTTATATCCCATAGCTCTAAAAGTAAAATGTTTAGCAAAGAGACATAGTTGTATGATTCTAAAGTTGGTATACTAAAGATACGCCTGTGAGGAAAACAAGAGCGAAGAGGAATTAGAAATTGTATCAGTAACTAAAGAATGTAAAGGGGTGTCGGAGCAATTTATAAGCTTTCAAAATAATCATTTACATTATTTTTTTCTAAAAAATATATGTATTAAGGATTTTAGTAGCCTAAGCTTGCATTTTGCAAACTTTTTTTCTTATGATATTAGGATATTAAGCTTGATTTATTTTCTTTGTAAAGATTTTTTAAAATATTCATTCAGCATTTTATTTAATATTTTTTAACTTTAATAAATTATATAGCAGGCTAAGGAAACACACAAGTCAAAGATGTACCTTAAAATACATTTTAACGTGCTTTAAAATCGACAAAATCCTATTTATTAACATATCAATCAAAATTAAAAATTTTGTAACAAATTATATTATACCTTAACTTATAAAATATTCTCAGAAGGATATTGGTGTTCCAACTGGTCAATTTTTTTTATCCAACAGCAAAATTTGTCATTAAATTCTAGGACCCTTGACAGATATTCAACAACTTTTGATATACCCATATGAAGAAAATATAAACTCAATTGATTACCATGCTCTATAGTGGATAAAACAGTTTTTTTTCTCGATGTTTCAATAGAAGTGTACATAGTAATAGAAACTCTGTGCGGTACTCCGAACCATTTATTTTTAATCTGTTGTCTTTACAACCAGCTACAGTCGAAATATTACCAGAGGTAGGCCTACAACGCGTTCGTCTACCATTGGACCTCTAAGAGAATCCTTCTCTCTCCTACTACTACTTTGTGTCTCGGATTAATGGTTCAGAATTCTAAATCTAACATTTTTTGGTACCCTATACCATAACTATTATTTTCATTTATATATTGCTCTCGCGGAGGCTTATGGGAAACACTGGGCATCCGATGACGTAGTGTCGGCACAAGTTACACGGTCTAAGGCGTCAGGTTTGTAACATATTAGATTTCTAGTAAGGGGGAGACGTGGTTCACACCTATGTCGGGTGCACTATATGTAACTTATCACCGTGTTGTTCCCGTCTCCGCTATAAGCAAATGAGGATGCAATTCCTCCAAACTAATCTCCTCTTCTCTTACACATACACAATTAAATGATAGCTTGGGCTAAGACGTCAAACCTGATCTGCTATGGTTTGTAAGTGGTGGGAATAGATCTTAGCTCAAATCTCGGTCTGAAGTACACTGAGGGAAGATTTTCCTAACTGGTTTTCCACACTTTCTCTATGTTGACGCGAAGACATTTATTACACACTCTGTCTTCCTACCACATAAGTGAAATCATGCGCCTGTTGCCAGTCTCTTGATTTCTACCACTCGTGATGGATCCGTGCGTTATCTTCCTAATATTGTTGCCATTTCAGGAACAAATAAAGCTGTAGACAATAAATACCCAACCACAAATAAGAAATACACTACCTTCTACATAAATACACAGATATTGGTACTGATATACACTTGAGGTCCCAACACAAGTGGCGTAGATGTTGGTTGCTCTGCAATCTCACCAACACGGCGACATAAAAGCTGACGCCTATATATATATATATATTTTTTTTTAATTTAGCAACGAGTCTTACTACCCGTTTGAGTTATACGCTTAAGTATTAGTTACACTAATGGTTTAGGAATTGGGAAGGTTGTATTTAGAGGAAGTGATCCCGCATTTGCGTGGAGGGAGAGTGGGAAAATCACCCCAGCTCACCCTACCGAGATTCGAACCTCGATCTCCCCATCCCCGGCAGTCTGGCTCAACACCAAACCAGCGCGTTAGCCGACTACGCCATTGAGGCGGGTCTAACGCCTGTATAAAAATGTCTCATTGGCTATAATGTGTCTGGGATAGTCTTGCATCATTTTTGACGCGGCACTCTCTAGGATACTGTGACACACTTTTCAGATCTTGACGGCATAAATGACGCGTGGCAGAGTATACAAGAAGTTGTTGTATCCTGTGCATTTAAAGAAAGCGCGTCACGCCTGTATAAAAGGGCCCTTTAACCCAACACTTATGTGAATGATTAAATAAAAACAGAATTTATGCAAGAGTATATTCAATAAATATTAACACACAGGTTGCAAATCATTTTAACTACGGCAATGCCCATATGAAGTAAACCACATTTCAATTAATTTGTATTAATTGAAAAATAATATCTGGACACGGAATCTAACCCAGGACCTTTAGCTTAGCGCACCAATGTTATACCACTGAGCTACTCAGGAGGCCTCCCGACTCGCAGATGGCTATGGTATCTGATCACTCGCGATACTATTGTTCGTTCATATGTGACTGACAATTACACATGTCCATTACAGACTCAGCCTTAAACTATGAGGGAAGAATGACCACCAAGAGCATGGAAATAATTCTGGATATCTCAATGGAACAGCATTGGCATGCTAAGTCAAACGTACCGGGTTCGATTCCCATGTTTAAGTGTAATTTTTTAACGAATTTAAATTATTCAAGAGTATATTGCAAAAACCCATGTATAAAATGTTAAAATTCGAATAACGAGCTATAACTCATTTTTACCCTTCACGTGACGCCACTGAAATGCGAGAGAGGACAGAATCCTTAATTGAAAGTTAAATGTGGAAAGTTTCATTGAAAAGAGGATCTCAAGTTTTGGAGGGGGGGTGAGAAAACGAATTTAAGAGAAATTTTCCCTCCTTCTCTCAGTCAACCCCTTTTTTCTATTCCCTATCACTAAGGTTTCTTCACATTTCCTTGAATTTCAATTTGCTTTTGCGCCTTCTGTCTAACTCAATAGAGCTTTTGTTCTAATTAATTTTGCCATTTGAAGAAAAAACAAGCTCTAGTTCGAGCTTGTTATTTTATATATGTTTATTCAGGCATCTCTCACCTTCTCTATACTCTTCTTTATCTCATAGTTTTGATATTATTGTCTTCTCTGTCAACCTCCCAAAAATTATGTCACTCCAAACTTAATAGAAATATCTCATTTTCCAACAAAGAAAAATTTGTACGACATAATCGTACACACATACTATATCATATAATCTATTTTAGTTTGGAACAAAACTGTTAAAAATTGGTTATTATTCATAATCTACCCTTAAGTGAATCTACCCCCCTCAAAACACGTACACTTCCTAGATTCTCATTTTAAACAAAATTACATTTTTTTCAAGAACTTCCGAAATTTCCAAAATCAGTCATTAGTAAAACTACCCTTAATTTTAGAGATAGAATTAAAATAGCAATATCACCTCCAGGCATGACTATAGACAACTAAATATTAAGTTTGAACGATTTGTAAAAACCTTTTCGGTCATATATTGAGATAGACCTACTGCCAGATAGATATAATTGTGAGACCTGGATATTTTTATTTAGGGGGCGCATCGAACGTCTAGATCCATCGAATAGCCCTACTCGAAATAAAAAAATTCTCAAAATTGAAATAATTTCCTCTGGACACCTCTACATTTACACCTATCGGATAATTTTGAGGAAGGTAGACATTTTAGGGGTTATTGTAACCTTATTTTCGTGAACGAGTTGGGGGAAATTATTTAGAAACGTAACTTCAGTACAGAACCCTGCACTCCCAGCTAAAATGTACAGGATGAGACTGACGCCTTTGACCATGTGCCCAACGGTGCGGATATGTCTAAAGGGATTAGACACTCGCCAACAATAATAACTTGCTTTTGTTGGGTTAGATTAGGTAATAATAATAATAATAATAATAATAATAATAATAATAATAGGCTTTCTGGGCTTATGGTAGCGTGTTGGTTGCGCCCGTGTTGGTTGCGCCCATGTTGGTAGTGCCGTTTGAAAAAACGTGGGCGTTAGCGCCCGCCTAAGATAAACCGTAAGTGTTCGCGCCCGTCGGCGAGTAAAAGCCTTAATACTAGTAACTGAAAGTCATTAAGAGGATGTATATGACGTTTATTTTTTTTGATCGGTACTGTTACAGAACTATTAGTATGAAGGAATTTTGGTAGGATAGATTAGGTTAGGTTAAGTTAGGTTAGGTTAGGTTAGGTTAGGTTAGGTTAGGTTAGGTTAGGTAGGTTAGGTTAGGCTAGGTTAGTCATTGACCTGATATCTTTATTATGCCAGAGGGAAAAATAAAACAAAAATTAAATGTTTTTGAAAGGAAATAGCATAGACAAATTTTGTAAATACAAACATTTACCTTCCTTAGACCAATAAGAAGTATTTGAATATTAAGTGGGTGCACACACACGGCTATTTTTCCCAGGGCACGAAAACACACGGGCGCTAGCACTTACGGGCGCAACCAACATAGAGTCGGGTTCATAGCTTAGTTTGCGGAAAGATTAGCCAGTACTTATACACCGTTGCTCAGGGGACGCCCGAACATATTAATGGTGCAACCTTTCCGTGGAGGTTCTTTCCTTATCTAGATTATATGAGGGGATGATGATAGTTAATATGATGGGGTGGAGCCAATGAATATCTTTACCTAACTTAAGCCTTAGTAACCAAACCCTGCTGACCATGGCTCTGACCACTGTACCACGAGGCCGGTTAGAATAGGTAATGTTACGGTCTGATTCAGATAGTAATTAATTTGTCTAACCGTTATAAATGTGATCTGTTACTTTTAAACAATATTTAGTAAAGTAATATATAATTAAAATTGACCATAAAAATTATTGTTGTTATTTTCTCAAAGTTTCTTCCTGCCAGATTCTCTAACTGGTGACAAAAGCTAGAAGATATTGGTTTTTAAAAAAATGTCAATGTTTTAGTCTAGATTTCAAACACTTTTTTTGGTATGAACATACGGGTTAATAAGAAGGCTTAATTAATCTACTGGTTAAATATTAGGAGGATAGTTTTTAGGAAAAGTACATGCATTAGAATGAAAAGAGGATGGTAAAACTGGGGCGAGAAATTATATATTAAATCTAGTGTAACCGTCCCAAATTCAAACCCCGATCTCCTTGTGGATGTTGACCTCGACTTTGGAACTTTAGACTTCGCGGCCACCGGTGTAGTTAAAAAATGGCGTGCTATATCGATCAAAATATTGCATCTGCTATTTATTTTTTTAGCACCGCGTCTTACTACTCGTTCGGGTTGTGCGCTATCTGGTAAATTATTAGTTTATATTTTTATTGAAATAACTTCGCAAATACAGGCAGAGCTTCGATTTTCTTTTGTTAGTATCCAGTTTAAAATTAAATTCCACATTTGTCAAAAATTTCTTCCTAAATTGTGCTACATGGTAAATCACTGAGATGCATTGCAGACGTTTAGAAATCCCGCATTATTTAAGAAACTGTTTGATATTTTAAATTTCGTTTCGATAAGATGTAGGCGAAAATTATCAACAGGTTTCTAACCAGTTAAAAAGTTTAAATTTTGAGTTTAAAGTTTTTTAAATTCAATGACACTTTAATCAAAATTGTGTACTTCTGAGATCGAATCAAAAGGTTAGAAACCTATACCTAGCTTTCTCTATCAAATAAAATCATGTTTTGACACGGTAGCAACACAACATTTTAAGATAATATGAGATTATTCTATAGGGTTTTATTTAAGTTACCACACATTCTTAACACTTTAAACCTTAAATTTTAAAATTTAATTGGTAAGATCTTTCACATAAATTTAGGTGTAAATTTTTTTTTAAATATCAAACCACTTAATAAATAATCCGGGATTTCTAAACGTCTACAACCCTTCTTAGGGCTCACACATGTAGCACCCTTAAGACGACTTATTACGATCATAAAAAGGTAAGAGTAACCAATTAATGTTATTACGTTAGATTTTTTTTAGTTAAGGGTATTTAAAACCCACTTTATAAATAAAATAGTTATATTCTCGTATACCTTAAAACCTAGCTCAACTCTATGACAGACACAACATCATATCCCCTGGCCATCGATTTATTACTATGAAAGTGCCAACCCTTAATTTCATCCATGATTTATATTTCGTATGTACAAGAAATCGAATCCGGACTTTTCTTGGAAAGTATACTCGTTTATGATGTCGCCTCAGTAAGCGAAAAATTGGCGCAGACGTTCTGCTCTAACGCAATATAAAATTTTACTAAGCATTATCTCAAAATATGGTTCTCGCTAAAATAAAGTCGAAAGACTCCAACAGGGTTCGTTGTCCTTAACAGCACTATATTTTGAGTTGCATTAATAGAGGGAAAAAATGTGTAAAAATGTGACATTTGCTCTTTTTCTAAGATTTCTTAAGCATATTTGTGGAGATATGAGATTAGGCTTGATGAAAAAGGGCTCTAGATTTAGCCTTTCTCTAACAAATACCGTATTTTTTTATGGGCTCACAACAGAAAATTTTAAGATATTTGAGAACTGACAGCGACCTTTATTCTTACCTTGATATAAGAAGTTTCGTAATTTTTCCTTCCCCTCTTTCTTATTGACATGATAAAGGGTAGGTTTTGGTGAAGGTCAAAAGGGAGTATAAGCTCAGACAGAATAGAAACATAGTTCCAGAAAACGACACAGATCATTGTATTTTAAGCCAAGGGGCCTAACAGTGATTGATACTTTCTCAATGAACGAGGCGGCCGTCTTAGCTAAGATATCAGACTCATGACGTTCAAACATATACTCCATTCACGGTAGGAATTACTCTCTGAAAGGTCTTTTTTCCTACCAAAATCCTACTATATAATAGCTTTCTGGTAGGGAAAAAGGCCTTTCAGAAAACAATTATTACGTTGAACAGACTTTAGCTTTGTGATGTAGCCCTACTGATGCAACCTCAATATTTAGCGATGTATATTTAGTATTGGTACCACTGGGGGCGTATATATGACTATATGACTATAGATAAGGTTGGAAGGAGGGGAGGGAGGGGGGAATAAAAGAGTAACGAGAGTATGATTCAACGTCAGGCGTAAAGAAAACGGTTCTTTTGTGGTGGTACAGATTCTAAAACTGCCTGTGGAAATGAGATAGACAGAGAAAGGGGATATGGAAAAACGCTTGACGTCGAACTTTTTGTCAAAATACTTTAATTTTTTTTCCCCCCTTGGATTCAGTAAGGTTTTCTTCGCCTTAAAATTAATTAATGTCTAAAGTTTGTCATTTCTTTACCCCTCCTCCCCCACATAACTACCTCTAATCCCATCCCCTCTCTTTTTGCCTCGTCATACTTCAAACCTCTCTGAAGCTTGACAGAAATCTTTTCTTTGTGAAAACATTTTGCTCCAAAATCATGGCTAGGCGGCGCGCTTTGTTAACTAGTGAATACCTTTTATTTTAAACTTTATTGTTTCGATATTATGTATTAATTGAGAAACTTACTTTCAATGTGGGGATTTTTACTAGGATTCAATAAGGTCCATTAATTAACTTCAAATTTACAAGTTAGTCCTAATTTTTCATTTCCCTTGGAAAAGGAAATAAATTAAAACGTTTCTAAATTATTATATATATTAGAATTCAACAAGACGAAACCCAATCAAAATATTCCTAATACAATACATTAAAATAATAAATTGAGAGTTTTAATAATTAAACCTGTATTTTAAAACTTTTTGTTTGTGTGTGTGGTATTTATTTTTTCCTTCGTGAATTCGTTCTAAGTTTTGAACGGCGGGATGCAATAGTAAATTATTACGCTCCTATAATTTTATTTGATAAACTACCTAGTTAAAAACGCAAATAAAATACTAAGCATTTTTTACATAAAGAAATAATTTTCAAGGAATTTTTTTTTTTATACATTTGATAAAAGTAGGAAAAATATATGTAATTTTTTATTATAATATTTGTGATTTATACTATATCTTGACACCTTAAAGAGAAAGTATTGTGATCGCAAAAAAAAAAATTTTATACAAAATTTCAATAAATGTTGACGTTTCATGACCCTCTGAAACAAAAAAAAAGTGTTTTTTGGCATGCCATCTGTCTGTCTGTCCGTCTGTACCTCAGGCTAGAGCCGAAACAATTTTACCGATTGGGCTAAGACTTTGTATCTGGGGTGTTCATAAGGTCCCCAAAGGACAAAGGCCATCTAACCCTAAAATTAAGGGTAGTTTACTGAAGGGCAAAAAGAGAATAAAAATCGATCTTGCCATAATTCGCTCTAACGATTTTGATTAAATTTTATATATAGACACTGTTTATCATTATAAATAAGATGGCAATTCTTATTTTCTAATGAAAATTACTTTGAGGGTACTTTACATGAGGTAAATTTTCCTATTTTCATCACTACTCCGCTAATATTTTAGATAAGAAACAACTTATCATTGTAAAATTGTATTACTAGTACTTTTTAATTCAGGACTTTGAAAATGAATTGATTTTTATTCTGTTTGGTGGAAAAATATGTTTCTCTTTTCTCAATTTTTTGGTACTGTATTCCTAGTTCCTAATGCCGTAGACTAAGTAGCAGTGTGTACATTATTAATTTAATGTATGATCATTGGTGTATTGTTTCTACAATAATGTATATACCTATTATTTCGTTTCGCAAATCCTGCGAGTTTTTAGTAAATATTTATTTTATGATAAAAGCGAAAAAAAAGTCTGTGTGGTGCACCGTACCATTTATTTCAAATGATATAAAATTATTTATATTTTTAAAACATATTTTTATTTGAGAATTTTCAAATAAACATTTTTTTAGGTATAATTTCAAGTATATTTTTAACATAATTTAGGTTATCTACTTATTAAAAATATATAGACCTACGCTTAGGAATAAAACCAATTAAACATTATATTAAGATCTAAAAAGAAATAAGAAAAATATGATAACTTGAATGATGAAATTTACGTAGAAGAATTTTTCATTTCCAATAATTTAGGTTGTAAGCCTATAGGAATTATTAAAAAATTGGAGTAGATTTTTCCCCCCTATTAAGGTCAATTAATAGCATGGGGATTGAATATATCACGTCACACCATCAAGTAACGCAACAAGCGTACTTGAAGTTATGATGGCGTAAAGTCATTTAGCTTAGAATTAACACAAAGTCATTTGCCCAAAAATTAATTAAATAAGAGTTCACTTGTACTAAATTCATTTGACCTAAAACGAATTTAAATAAAAAATCTCATCATATTTATTTGGTCAAAAATAATTAGGTCTTAAATTGTTTAGTCTAGAAGTAAAATTTTATATAAATTACTACTGGCAAGTATCAATCTGAGCTGCTAGTCACATAATAAATAGCTCACTATTACGGGGCCTTTAAGATGAGAGTGTAGTTAACGCGAGGTTAGGACAGAATTTTTGCAGTTTTTATATACAATCAAATAACTCTCCAGTAGAAAAATAGAGTTTAATTTTCTTCACATGGTTACCTTAACAATTCTTGAAAATCTGTTAAGGGTTTTATGGAGTTGAATGACAACTTTTTATCTTTATTTAAAAATTTTCTCGCCTAATGCTAATTTTCTCATGACAGATATTCAAGAACTGTTGATATACGAAGAAAATTAAATCCTACATTTCTACTGGAGCAATATTTTATTTATTTTGGCCAAATAACTGTTTTTTCCATTAAAAAATAATTTTATTAAAAATTGCCCTTAACTCGCGTTCCCTACGCTCCCGTCTTATTATGGTCAAGTAATGTTGAAAAAAACTCTATTTATAAAAGGCACCAATTTATTGTTGCCGGAGAAAATTAACTATCGTTTTATTTTAGCTTAACTGTAATTCTTAAAATTTAAAAATGACACCTGGACACGGGAATTGAACCCGGGAGCTTTGGCTTAGTACGCCTCTGAGCTATCCAGGGTCATTCTTCACTCATATTTTAAGGCAGAGTCTATGATGGACGTGCGGAAATCGTCGGCTACAAATGTGTGATTTTATTAAGATCATGATCCAAAGATCCCGGGTTCGATTCCGGTGTCTAGGTGTCATTTTACAATTTTCAGAATATGATATCTTGATGGAGTAAATACTCATTAAAAGCATACATAATAGCTTTGGCTATTTGATTCTTAACTGTAGTTGCTAACATCAAACGTGAGTAAAGATAAAATGATATAGGCATTGATTGATAACATTTCTACGAATTTCATGCAATTTCAGATGTGATGTTTCAGGCAAAGTATTAAGAAAACCAATCTGACCTAAACTAACAAATCTGTATCTCTAATAGTGAGCTGTCAGTCAGCACCAAAGAAGCAACGGGGCTACTGTAGGTTTAAAACAATAATGATATAATTTAATTTAGCCTTTAACATATATCTTAAAATCTTAAAAATTATTTTAAAAAATTATCTCTGAACGTTTATCAAAAGAATTTAACTCTAAAATTAATGTGACTTTATTTATTCAAGGGTTTGTGAACTTGTATTTTGAGACCATTTAGAAAGGATTATTTTACTAAGTGTGGAATCTGTCTTACACACTAAAACATAAGTTTATCATATCACAGCTTTCCCCATCCCATTAAAATGCGTAACGTAGGCTATTAACGTATAAAGAGCCTCTAAATCACTTTTAAGTCTTGGAATACTAAATTGAAAGAAAACTATCAGAAAGAAACAACGCAAAAAAAAAAACTTCCTTTCTAAAATTGAAATGGTCTTAAACTTTTGAAGGAAGGAAAGTTAACATTTAATAAGTTCAATTTGTTTTCACATATTTTTCGAGCGCAAAACAAATTCTTCTTTCCCTTTTCTGTCTTTTGAGTTTGTAGCAACATTGTTAAGTCTGTTGCGAAATAACTCCCTTCTTTTGATGGAGATTTAAACAAACCAAAACAGTTCCTTTACGGTTGCCTTAAAGTATTTTAGAGAGAGAGAGAAATAAAAATAAAGATGGAGGAATCTTCAAACGAAATAGGTAAAGTGCTGTGTTATGGTGTGTAGCCAAAGCCTAGGATAAACACATTTTGGTACTGATTCTTAAGGAGTTTTCGAATTGTTAGTTTTGGCTTGAGGTTGGTTGGCTTGAAGATAAAGGGAAAGGTTGGGGTAGGGGGACACCACTGGTATTACTGACGTACCAATCTAGGAGTCGTTAAATTAGAGTAAAACAAACGTTAACGATTTTGATCACTCGTACGGGACTAGAGAAGAGAATAACAAGCTCAAAATAAAGATTGAAAGTTAATCAGATTAAGCACATCAGAATCTAATATTTACTATTGATTCCCCCTCCCCCACGTATCACTACCCCTCCTGGCTATATAAATTTTAACTTACGGTAGAGAGGGGCAGGGATGAGGAAGGGATAAGTTAAAAATAAACGTACCCTCACTTGCGTGGAAGGAGAATGGGAAACCACTTTTTGAAAAACACCCTCAATAAATTATGCCAGGTTTCGAACCCTGACCTATCCATCACCAACAAGACAGACTACGTGAAATTAACCCTTAATTCCACGTGCCCACCGATGTGGGTACAAAAGTTCACCAAAGCTAGTGAAGAAATAATAATCAAAATAACTCACAGGAATACTTGAGTAGTAAGTTTTAACCAAAGTATTATAAACTAATTCATATGAGAGGTAGCGATTAGAAAGATATTAGTATAAATGCATCCGCATTAGCATGGATCATATGAGAAAAGTCGCATGTCAAATAACACCTCCGCTTTAATATGCTGATATTATAACCACAATCACACAGTAAACGGCAGTTAAGTGCAATGTAATTCAAGCGATTTAGACCACCCGATGAGCTCTTTAGAAACACTCTGTACAGTAGCCCAAACTCACCACCCAAACTTAAACCACAGTATCTGTGTACAGAAATAAATAGAAAATATTAGTAAAAAAAAAGTTCTGAACAGTCATCTTGTATTACTAAATATAAGTTGAAGTTAGGCGCAACAGCTCCGTGACTACGCAGCTCTAAGTACGTGCGTGTATAACAAGTTGCATATCATTAGGCGGGCAATTCACAGCAGGTGTTCAAAACTCCCTCCCCGACTTGGTCAAAACAGTATCCGTCGGCTGCATTTGACGTGGGCTCAACCTTTTGCAACATTGTTCACGGCCGGGCACTTCTACCCGCCTAATTATATGCAACTTGTTGTACACATAAGTACTTAGAGCTGCGTACTCCCGGCGTTGTTGTGTCAACATTCCTTTAATTTAGTAATTAAAACAAGATTATTTTTCAGAACATTTTTTTAAAACTAGGATTGTCTGTTTCTTTCCACCTATAGATGCTGTGGCCCAAATTTGGGCAGGGAATTTAGAAACGTCCCGTTTAACTGAATGGTCGTTTAGATAATGTGTTTAATACATAATTTTTTTTAGCACCGCGTCTTACTACCTGTTCGGGTTATATGCTTATGTACTCATTACGATAGTGGTTTTAGGGATTAGGAGGTTTATATTTTAGATAAAGTGTACCCTAATTTTCGTGAAGGAGGTGTGATAAACTATTTTAGAAAAAAAAACTTAGTACACCCGACCGGAATTCGAACCTTGATCTCCCCTTTAACGGCAATCTAGTCTACTGAGAGAGTAGCACGTTGGATCATTCGGTCAGCGAAGCGGGTAAATGACGTTTAGAATACGCGAAATTATATTAAGTAAATTTCGAGCTGTTGGATAAGATAATTTCTACGGGAATTAGACTGTAGATTCAAACCATTCAAGCACATAAAACACCTCGATACATTCGGCCGGAATTAGAGCTTCAACCTCCCTGTCACCTGCAAACGAGATAAGACGAGACTAACGCCGTTGTGCACGTGTTCGTTGGTGCGGATATTTTATTTCGATTGAATAAAGATTTTTTTTAAAAGTCGTAAACAATTAAAATGTCGTTTATTGAACTAAAAAAAAGTATTTGCCATGATTTACGTTGAGCGAACAAATTGACAAAAATAAAACTTTATATGATCTCTTTTTCTAATATACATGAAGTTCTCAGACTAAACAGCTAAACTTTGGGTAGTGGTAGGGGGATAGAAAAAAACTAACTCAAAATGTCCTTAGGAGGTTATCTCATTTTCGATTTCTTCGCAGGCAAACCTCAAAAAAACTAGACAAATTCAAAATACAGATATTAAATAAAATATGTGAATTTTTTTAAAAGGATTTATTTTGTTTGTGCCCGGAGACAAGCGACAATGACAGAACAAGTGGCTGACCGACATTGCATATCTTTTTTACCTTCTTATGCTTGCGCTATCCTATATTGTAAGGTTAGAACTCCTAAAGTAGTCAACAAATAATTATTGATAAAATGTCAAATCAAAGGAATTTTTTTTAGCACCTAAAATAGTCAACAAATAGCTATTGATAAAATGTCAACTTAAAGGATTTTTTTTAGCACTGCGTCTTACTATCTATTTAGGATATACACATATAATATGATAGCTACTCTAATGAGTTATGGATGAAGAATGTTGAATTTAGAGGAAATGTTCCCACATAAGCGTGAAGATAGAGTGGAAAACCATTTTGAAAAATACACCCGACCGGGATTCGAGCCCTGATCTCCCTATCATCAGCAGTCTAATCCAACACGAGAGTGACGCCTTAGAATAGCCAGCCACTTAATAATTTAAAATTTAATTAATGTTTTTAGCCAAATAATACAGGTTTTTTGATTACATTCACATATCTCATTGGATGTTTCGTAACGAGTTATCCCTAGGCTAAGTATGATTTTATATATAAGTGTTTTTATAATAACAATTTTTTTTTGTTGTTACATGTATATCACTTTTTATGCAGGAAAATGTGTTTTTTATTTTCTCGTTGTTTGCTCGTAAAGGAGCTAACGATCTAATATCCTAAGGGCATTTTGAGTTAGTATTAGATCCCCTGCCACTTCCCAAAGTAGGCTGCTTAATCTGGAAGCACCCTGCATAGTATTATAATTATTATTGTTTTCGATGAAAACGTGTGTACATTACCGTCAATGATTCGTCAAATGAACACCATACATTATACATGTGTGCGAAAAACTATAACATGAATAACCAATAACAAATGACTCGTTACTATTTTAGATTGCACGTAGGCACACTCGATGAAAAGTTGACCGGAAGCCAGGTTTGTTAGAGAATCCGTAATTTTTAGGCACGAACTAGGTCAGCCAACTAATCGATTATTTAATCCCACACTATCGATTGTGTCTGGCATTCAATCTACAATAGAGATTTACACCACACAGTTCCAACAAACACTGAGGTTCTCCTGTAAGGAAACTTTTTTTAAACATTATATCACGTAGTTGATCACGTTCGATGTACCGAACTTGGCATCGAGCTACCATTTTTCTCCTTCCATTATACCCTTTCCTTCCATCCTACCCTTTTCTTCCCACGTCCTGGCGATTGGCATTTAATTACAATAATGGGGCATTACCCACTTTGTTTGTCAAATGGTCTAAGACGTCACTCTCGTAATAGACTGGGATTGCAGATCATGGGAAGATCGGGGTTCGAGTCTCGATCAGGTACAATGAGGATAGTTTTCCAGTCTTCATCTACGTAAATGCTGATAAACTTCCTCTAAATTCAGCCTTTCTTATCCCAAACACACTAGCGTATAATTATTGCATATACGTTTAATCCGAGCAGGTAGTAAGACGCGGGGACCAAAATATATATGGTATTTTTTTTTATTACCAATCTAATTTGGCCTGGCATCTTACAATTTTAAATCCAAGCCTTATTTACACAGTATCAAACAAATTTCCTACTAATACACATTATCCAATTTTATTTATTCTAAACAGGTTTGGCTCCTATAAT
>CABFWO010003740.1:0-54944 GCA_902155825.1 Timema genevievae
GTCATTTGGCCTAAAGTCATTTGGCCTAAAGTTTGGGCCAAATGACTTTAGGCCAAATGACTTTTAGGCCAACTGACGGGTACTCTAATCATCCATCATAATGACTCGAGCCATATGAGGAAACTCTGCGGGTGAGGAATGCGAACAAGCAGGACTTTTTTTTTAGTACCGTGCCTTACTGCCCATTCGGGTTATATGCTTATGTACTAATTACGATAATGGTTTTAGGGATTAATGAGGTTATATTTATAAGAAGTGTACCCACATTTGCGTTGGAGGAGAGTGAAAAACCACTTTGTAAAAACCGCCCTCAGTAGACCCGACTGAGATTCAAACCTCAATTTCCCCGTCAACGGCAGTCTAATCTACTGCGAGAGTAGCGCGTTGGATCACGTGACCACCTGACGAAGAGGGTAACAAGCAGGACTTACAATGAACATGAACGATTCCCGTGTCCAGGTGACAATTTTCAATTTTCAGAATATGATATCTAGATGGAGTAATTCCCACTAATAAGCATAAATAATAGCTCTGGCTATTAATTCTTAACATGTGCGATCCCGTACAATTTAATAATCGTACAAATGGCAGCAAAAAGCCAACTACCGAGTCGCAGATGGCTGCGTTATCCGATGGCTCGTGATATTAATATAATCACATATTTGTAGCCAACGATTTCCACACGTCCATCATAGACTCTGCCTTAAAATATGAGTGAAGAATGACCCTGGGCACGGGACGAATCCTGGATAGCATTGGCGTACTAAGCCAGAGGTCCCGGGTTCGATTCCCGTGTCCAGGTGTCATTTTTCAATTTTCAGAATATGAATATATTGTCGTGGGTTCATCTAAAACCAATATCTTATTCGGTGGCCGCGTGGTCTAACGCGCTACTCTCACAGTATACTGGACTGCCGATGACAGGGAGATCGAGGTTCGAATCTCGGTTTGGTGTGTTGAGGGTCGTTTTTCCATAGTGGTTTTACACTTTCCCTCCACGCAAATATGGGTAAACTTCCCATAAATATATTTTTATCTTAATCCCTGAAACTATTAACATAATTAGTATATAAGCGTTTAACCCGAACTGGTAGTAAGACGCAGTGCTAAAAAAAATTAAACCAACAATATACCGTTATATATCGGAACATTCAAGGGAGTGGAAAAAAACAAATACCTAGGAATATCAACAGGCAGGCTTCAGATAACTTTATTTACTGCAATGTCTGTATGGAAGCGACCATATTTCAATTAATTTAAATATCTGAAAAATTGGACATGGACACTGGAATCCAAACTGGGACCGTTGGCTAATCGCTTCAATGCTCGACCACTTAGCTATAAGGATTCTTAAAACATAGCTTAAGGTTGAGTATGTGATAGACATGTGGTATCTTCAGTTACATATGAGCGACCAATATATCGCGAGCTATCAGATACCACAGCCATCTGCAACTTGGACTTAAAAAAAATCCATGAGTGAAGGGTTACCTTGAGTAGTTGACGAATCTTGTATGGATCAATGGTAGAGCATTAATGTGCTATGTCAAAGGTCCCGGGCTCGATTGCTGTGTCCGGGTGTCGTTTTCTAAATTATTTTAATTAAATACCTAGAAGCAATACTAAATAAACAAGGAAAGGGCAATAATGGAATCAAGGAAAGTTTGAATAAAGGCAAGGAATCCATAGATATATTAAACTCAACGTTGTGGTTTTATGAAATAATAAAATAAACAAATAAATATGTATATAGGAACGTCGTTCAAAGAGCAGAAAAGTGAGGTGTGAGTCGGGAGAAAAGAAGATAATTCCGTCAAAACATCATCAAATTGTAAACTTAATATTTTTATGTTTTCTATTATTATTAACCAATTTCAACTATCATTTTTCAAACTTTTTTAAATCATTATTCTCAATAATTTTTAATTCAATTAAATTACTAAGTAAACATACATCATCATCATCAGTTCAAGTTCGTTAAAATATCAATTGAATAAGATATTAAATTATAACAATTTAACTATAATTATTTTCTTACAATTGATTTATGAACCTAAAGTCAGTGACCTGGTGGTCAAGGGTTAAGGTGTCAGACTTCTGTGCTAAGGGTCCAGGTTCAATCCTTGGTCCTGCCACAGATTTATCTGATTGCCAAACCCCTCCATCACCTCTGATAAGATGTGTATTAATCACAACTTGTGAATGTGTGGAATGCCAGACCTCCACCGTGGTTCGGATCCCACGTTAAACTGTAGGTTCTCCATTTCATCTCACAATCACCCTACCATTACTCATTAGCGTAAGTGCGTATAACTCGAACGGGTAGTAAGACGCGGTGTTAATAATAATATGAACCTAAAACTCTTGAATATAATGTCCTAATTTTAATGTTATTTTTTGTTTAAAAAGGCTCTTATAATATGTTGTGAATATCATTCTTCATGATACGAAATATTTAATGATACTGTATGTATTTTTTCAAACTGATTAAATGTTTAATCCAACTCTATTTAATGCCTTTTATAATTTAATTAATTCATATTTTATTGATTGATTCACATATTAATATCATCTCTCCTTATTAAACTTCAATAATGGGTTCCAAAAAAAAAAAAGAAGAAATTTAATTGGCCACAGAAGTTGACTTCTCAAAAAGCTGAAGAAGATCTAAATTAAAGAGAATTAGAAAGGAAGACTTTTGGGAAATGGTGGAAATAGAGAATAATAATATTTTAGAAGAGGCCATTTACATGGTTTGTACTTACAAAAAGGATATTAAAAAATAGATGGTCTTGAAAAATACTGAAATGGACACCCACTCGAAAAAAAAGAAAGAGAGAACGAAGAAGAGAAAATTGGTAATATGATATCAACGACACAATCAATGTTTGCAAGAAACATAGCAGAATAGCAATGTTACAACATAACCAATTTGAGATTGAAAACGGATAGGCAGCAAAAGATATAAATATTATCCGTTGATAAAAAAATCCATCATATAATCGAGCAATCAGTTTCTATATTAAGGATTTGTAACCTTAAAATAATCCTAGATATATATGCTTTCTTTTAAAAAAATAGTTTAAATATATTTGACCAATTTATAAAACAGAGATAAAGGATAGGATGGTTTGCTGTGCTGACCACATGACACCCTCTATCCACAAATGTTTGAATTTATCTTCACCGACATGCGGCGGCCGCTCGGTCGGTATAGCTCGTTTGTAGGTTGACGGCTGACGACATGGAGGGTTTTTTTTGTGTGTAGAAGTTAAAAACAATATTGCCGTCCAAATAAATTTTTGTTTTTAAATAGTGGCTTCCAGTTTTAGATATTATTGAATTTTTTGAGACAAGTTTTCTTTATATAGCTTTTAATATATTTTTTTTATTGAATAAAATTTGTTTGGGAAAATTTCAGGAATCATTGTCCTAGCTCATAAGGATTCTCTTCACGTTTTAAATAAGTTATATAAGACGATACCTGAATTATAAAACCCCACTGTATTTGAGGTACATCACTTAAGGCGGCCGCCTTGGTCAGCGAGAAAGTACCAATCGCTGTCAGGTTACACGGCTTACAATACAATAGCCTAAGTTGTTTTCTGTAACTACTTCTCTATTCTAAGCTGATACTCCCTTTTACACTTCACCTACAAATACCCTTTGTCATGTCAATAAGAATTAGAGGAAAGAAAACTACAAAACTTCTTAGAGAATAAATCTCGCTGCTAGTTCTCAATTATATTTGAATTTTCTCTTGTGACCATACCAAATAAATACTGTATTTGTTAGAGGAATGCTAAATCTAGAACCCTTTTTCACCAAGCCTGGTCTCATAGCTCACAAAATATGCTTATAAAGTCTTTGAAAAGGATCTATTATCACATTTTCACACAATTATTCTATTAATAAAACTCAAAATATAGGGTTGTTTAGGAAAATGACCTTTGTTGGGATCTTTCGACTTTATTTTGACGTGAACAATATTTTAAAAGAACGCATCGTCGAATTAAATAATGCATTAGAGCTGAACGTCGGCGAAGCGATTATCTCCCTTACCGAAGCGGCCCCTTAAGAGCTTTGCTCATCTCATCTTGCGGTTAATTTGCGCCTTGAAATGTGTAAGGATTCATTGCATTCACTGGGAAAAGACGGGAAGGAACTGGGAATAGACCATCCCCCATCCCTCGAGACACCCCTCCCCCCCTCTTCCTACATTCAGGGAATATTGATGATCATCTCCATATCCGGATGAACTGGTCCGGATGAAAAGGTTTCATTTAGCACTGCGCCTTAATACCCAATCGAGTTATGCGCTGATGTACTAATTACGCTAATGATTTTAGGGAAAAAGGAAGGTTTTATCGAGGAAGTGTACCCGCATTTTGAGTGGAGTTAGAGTGGAAAACTATTTTGAATAATCCACCCTCAGTAAACCCGAACCAGATTCGAGCCTCAAGCTCTCCGTCATCGGCGGTTTAGTAAGAACGAATAGTAGCGCATTATACCATGCGGCAACAGCAGTGGGGGAGGAAGAAATTAAGAGTCCGTATCACGACCGATTAGCCGGAAAAATTAGATCAAATAGGGCACTCTTATCAGAAATATCATCGAAGTGCAGGTTTCTGCATTCTTCAAGATTTGACAACAGCGAGTTTGGTATCCAATTACCAGATTTTTCATGATTTAAAAAAAATTTAGTTATATTTTTTAAATGGCTAAAAGGATCACTCTGGTCTCAATTCTACTGTTTTTTAAATACATAAAATATAGAAAACTTTAGTACTATGTAACATCTAGTTCGAACTGTATTATCTACCTAAGTTAGGTGCTATCCATAAATTGAGACGGGCTCTTAATAAGTTTTGTTTGAGTTGTATTATCTATATAAGCCAGTTGCTATCCGTGGGGTGAGACGGGCTATTAAGAAGTTTTGTTTGAGTTGTATTATCTATATAAGCCAGTTGCTATCCGTGGGGTGAGACGGGCTATTAATAAGTTTTGTTTGAGTTTTATTATCTATATAAGCCAGGTGCTATCCGTGGGGTGAGACGGGCTCTTAATAAGCTTGGTTTGAGTTGTATTATCTATATAAGCTAGGTGCTATCCGTGGGGTGAGACGGGCTATTAAGAAGTTTTGTTTGAGTTGTATTATCTATATAAGCCAGGTGCTATCCGTGGGGTGAGACGGGCTCTTAATAAGCTTGGTTTGAGTTGTATTATCTATATAAGCTAGGTGCTATCCGTGGGGTGAGACGGGCTATTAAGAAGTTTTGTTTGAGTTGTATTATCTATATAAGCCAGGTGCTATCCGTGGGGTGAGACGGGCTCTTAATAAGCTTGGTTTGAGTTGTATTATCTATATAAGCCAGGTGCTAATACGTGGGGTGAGATGGGCTCTTAATAAGCTTGGTTTGAGTTGTATTATCTATATAAGCCAGGTGCTATCCGTGGGGTGAGACGGGCTCTTAATAAGCTTGGTTTGAGTTGTATTATCTATATAAGCTAGGTGCTATCCATGGGGTGAGACTTGTGGTATAAGACTTAGTACCCACTGGTTTCTATTGACTCGTAGTTCAGTGTTTGAATCCCAACCGGGTTTATCAAGGCTGCTTTTTTGCTAAGTGGAATCTAAATGTTGTTTATCCACCTTATCTTCACGCTCATGTGGGTATATTTACTCTATTCTGCATTTATTATCTCTACTCTTTGAATTAAGTCATTAAAAAAACTTGTTTTAAACATCAGGAAAAAAAACCCATTGGTTTGGTTACTAATCGGTCACTTTTGATTTATAGTGATAATTTTGAAAGATATAAATATATTGTCTCATGTTTAGTAATAATTATTCCAAATTTGTCATTTTTTTTTACTCAAAGAAAGTACATAGTAGAATTCTGTTATGAAGTGACTTTAAGAAAATAGAAACATATTTTTTACGGTCAACGTTAATATTAATAGATCTTTACTTTGTTTTCTGTATTATTTTGTAACCATTGATAGTATTTATGAAATATGATCATTTTAAATCTTAAATATATATGTAGATACATAAATATGTATATTTATAAATAAGTAGAGCGTCGATAATTCGGACGTCAATATTCCGGATCACCAAAAAAATATATTATTTATAAAAATAACCACAGTGATAGCAATACGTTATGGTGGTATCAATATCAGAGACATGGCTGCCAAAAAAAAAAAACGCACTTCGACCCTTGCTCATAAAAAAAATTGGAGAATTGTTTTGTTGTTAGATTTTTGCCTTATAATATTCCTTCATAATTTGTGATATTTAACAAAAAACAAAAATGTATAAGTTCTCTATTTAAATAAAGTGAAAATGTTTCTACCTTAACACTGATTTTTAGTAAATATCCCGTCCATCTTTTTTTTATGGTATAGGTACTATATTTTAGAGAATCCGGATAAATCGAATCATACAGAATCCTTATTTAATGGTATTAGCATAGTTTTCCCGATGTAAGTGTACATGGATTTTATATTCATTTTGGTTGAAACAAACTATATGTACAGTTTGAGCTATGATTTTCCGAACACCCTGTATACATATATATATACAATATATGCGTATATATTCGCATATATTGTATATTATATACATATATACAGGGTGGTCCACGGAAAAGTAGCCCACCTCCTATATCCAACAGGCACCTCACTCTGAATTGGAGGAGGTCAATCCCCTTCCACCCATATTGTGCTTTAGACAAGCAGTTCACTTGCTCATTCTTCATGTCACAATATGGGTGGAAGGGGATTGACCTCCTCCAATTCAGAGTGAGGTGCCTGCTGGATATAGGAGGCGGGCTACTTTTCCGTGGGCCACCTGTATATTGTATATTAAATACATATTATATATGTCCTTTATTTCTCTGCCTTGAATAACTGTCAAAAATAAAGCTCCTACCTACCTAAATAAATTGTACTAGGGCATTGGTAGGCTATGGACATAATCGATATAGTCGTGCTAGTATATCAATAATTGTACACAAGAGTGCCAATCAAATAAAGGCGAGGCCGTCATTGGCCCATCTTGGCGCGTGATCTGAAGTTCCACACATGGCGCTCTCAAAGTAAATAAGTCACGAAAGGGGTTGAAACTAATATTAATCTATTCAAAACTAAATGAATAAAAGATACGGGTATCGTGTTTCATGTTCGTATATGTGACGTGGACTTCAATGACGTCACTAATATAGACCGGAAACAAGAGCACACCAATCACACACGTCTCACTCACTATGTGACGGTCTAGAGGTAAGGTGTCATATACTTTTGTGGTTGGGGACCGGGGTTCTAATCTCGGTCCCGTGACAGATTTATCTGATTACCAAAACCTTCCTTCACCTCTGGCAAAGGATGTACATCCACGCTTTTGTGAATGTGTGTAATGCCAGGCCTCCACCGTGGTTCGGAACCCACGTTAAACTGTAGGTCCCCTCTGCTTTCCACCCTCATAATTCTCACGTATCATCCTACCATCTGGGGATAGTAGGATTCGCCTTAATGGTGTCCCCACCTCAGAAAGGAACTCCTCCATGGACACCAGGAGAGCAGAGGTCAGGTAAGGTCGAATGGCCAGATCTAGAGCATTAGCCCCGCCCAAATTTAAAATAAAACACTACTAAAAAATATGTAACTAAAGAATTATCCCTACCTGGCTTCTTTTTTTTGCCACTCTGGTGGCACAGAGCGTTGACCAAGCTACTCTACACCTATGGAGGTTTCCTACACGTACTCGCCATGAGATGATAGTGAATATGGAGGTGTGGGCCAGTGGGAGTCTTAAACCTAACTTAAGCTTAATAAACCAACCTCGGTTGACAATTGGGATGATTTCCCCTTAAGAGAAAAATACCCGAGATACCAGCTGGAAATCTAACTCAGGGCCCTCATTTTCGTGGCCAGATGAACTGACCACTACATCATGGGACCGGATACCTGAATATTAAAATTAGTTGAGTCATGAAAGTTGGTTGTTCTAAAAATATTTGGGAAACATTGTACTAGAGTAAAGAGATTGGCCACCTTCTAGAACAAAGACTTTTTTTTTTAAATAAGACTTTAATCCTTACGGTTAAACAGCTCATCGCAGTTGGTAGCGTATCTACTTAATGAACGAAGGGTCTTGGGTTCAAGTCCCGGTATTTTAAAAACGTGTATCTTTGGTGAAAGGTGCATTTCTCCCTTTAACAGTGATGAATTAATGATCTGGGTGCTGTGTCTGTTTGGTATTTAAGTTAGTTTATTAATCATGGATGTGATTCTTTGGTACAAAGTAAGTTTGAACACATCCTTAGGAGTAACTGTCTTCTGCACGACGTCATAGAAGCAAAGGTTGAGGGAAATAGGAGTTTAGGAAGAAGGCCAATCAAATTATTATATTACTCTAAGGAAAGAAGATAATTCTAGGAACTGAAGGAGGAAGCAGAAGACAGGCCACATTGGTGGTCTAAGTTCACTGACAAAGGAAATGGTCCTGTCGTGATACAGAACACATAGTAATAATAATAAAATGTTTGTTGATATAATCAATCTGTTCATAAATTACACGTAGGGTTCGGCCAGACTGACAAGCGTGCGAGCGATCGTGCAAGCGACTGGGTGGCCAGACTGGCGAGCGAGCGTGTGATTAGCAGATAGCTCTCGTTAGCTGTTGACGAGGAGGCTCCGAATCTTGGCTGAGTGAACTGAGGGTGGTTTTTTACAAGTAATTTATTGTTGTGGTTTTCTCATCCTCTCTCCACGCTAATGGTGATTCTTGTTTGTAAAGGCCTACTTTGATAATATTGAAGTATTTTAACATATCAGTTTTACATATATATATATATAAACTATATATAGGTATGGTTTATGATCTTACCAATTAAATTAGGCCGTTAGTGTGCTAAACCTATCGATATTAATAAAAATGTCAAAATGAGAAGTTTTCCTAGCACTCAATGAACCAACATATAATAATATTGCCTAGCGCCTGTAAACTAGACTGTACCGGGTCGAGCGAGCACGTGGGCTTGAAAAATAGAACTAGTTCTATCTTTCAAGCGTGCGCGCTCAATCGCTCGCTCGCTCACGCGCTCCAGTCTGGTCACCTCTCATTACAACCAATGTGTTCTATTTTATATTTTAGTCGCTCACGCGCTCTCGCTCACTCAGTCTGGCCACCCCCTTAGTTACCTCAAGTATCAATAGTAAATAAATGGTAGGGCCAACTGCACAGACTTTCTTGCTTCTATACCTACCAAATTGAGACATTTACTTAGAACTATGAAGATATGCGAAATAAAATAATATACTCTGATTACATTAGCATTGAGAAAACCCAAACATCTAGGTTCACCAAAGAGCATGATATCAAACATCGCATTTTCCATACCTTAATTTATTTGCTTATAGCTCGGAAATTAATGGTTTTATTAAAAAATGTATTTAACAATAAAAAATATTTCATATTTGATATCCCAGCAATATTTCAGTGGTCACTATTTCGTATTACAAATATCTTTGAAAATATAGTCTAAATTTAAAATATCCGCTTGTATATTTTTAAAGCACATTATAATTAATTTTTACTGGAAAATGAGATGCAAATTTTTTTATTATGTTAAACAATGCTTAGATAGGAATTTCAATTAACATTGTTAGAGTGGAATTTGAAATAAAATCACTTTTTTTTAAGCTTAAACATTTGATTACAAAACTTCCCAGCGATAAACTTATTAAAACCCTAGATAAGAAAGTTTAGTTCGATCGTAAAATGGTTTCGGCTTAAGGTCGAGATATATACTGACAGGCATTTATAGCCTCGCGAGAACCACTTTTTCAGAGTCCAGTGGGTCATGAAACTTCGAAATCCTGCTAACTCTCGAATTAGATTTTTTTTACTATTACAATGATGCCTCTCTCCGATGGGTGGCAGCAAAGTAAAATTACTTGCCTTTCATAGTGAATGGTTGTATTTTTATCATGAACTACCCGCTTCGGTGGCCGCATGGTCTAACGCGCTACCCTCGCAGTAGACTAGACTGCCGATGACGGGGAGATCAAGGCTCAAATCTCGGCTAAGTGTACTGAGGGTGCTTTTTCCCAAATGGTTTTACACTCGCCATCCAAGCAAGCTATGCGGATTCCTAAAACCCTTAGTCTAATTATTACATAAACCTATAATCCAAAAACGTGGTGCTAAAAAAAATGAATTATGCACTGTATTCTATGCACTATTTATTTTACTCATACGATCTCCGCCTTAGAGAAATTTACGTAAATTTATAACAATAACCAAATTTAATAAACTTCCAAGAATGAACGGATAGAATAATATAATTGTTATTGTGTATGACAAAAAATTTAACATTTTATTTAGGGACTATACCACTTTGACTTGCGATAAGTTCAATATTTTTTAGTTAATTTTATAAATTGTGATATGTGACTTCAAATTCTATGGGAAAGAGGAGATTTTTTCTACAGACGGGAACAAGTGAATAGAAATTGAGAAAACCGCTTTGAAGGTAGACTTAATTTAACCAAGTGAATCAATTATTAACGCTTGTCGGCTAGCGGTTTGGTTGAGGTTTTCACTTTTCAAGGATCTTTCTGGTTTAATTACCGTTGGTGTTGATTAACTTTGTGAACTCCGCTGTTTAAGATGATCAATCCAGTGAGCGAGTAAATTACAATCTACAGATGACAGTTTGGCTTATAGGTTTGTAAGCTCGCTGTACTTGCAAAACGCCAAGACTGTATACTCGTATAGGAAGAAACACACACTAAGAGCAGCTCCAATCATCATCAATGAACTTCATTCTCCCTCCTGATATAAAGACAGCTTATCAAGATAATACAAGCAGACATATGCTATCCAATTGGATGCACATGTCCCCAAAATTCACTTTAAGAAAGCCCAGGGAGCAAAGATTTGGTAGAGGGAATATAAACATTCCAATGCAGCAAAGCCTCAGATGTTGAATTCATACGTTCTAATTACTCGTCTAATACTGGAGATATGTGTCTTGTATAAAAGTTGCGCACTTTTTTCTTCCATTTTTGGTTCTCTCTACAACTTGCTGAGAAACTCGAACTGACAGTGCCCATAAGTTGATGTGTAATCAGATTGACTTCAAATCTCTCCCCTCCAAATCACCCCCCATTCTCCCCTTACACGCACGCCTACATATCTGTTAGAGCTAGCCCCCCTCTCCAGACAAGAGGCTGGGGGGGTGGGGGAGGGTTTTGCATCTAATCAGTTGCATCTCTTATTCGATTTTCAAGATTGGATCCGCCCACCCATCTACTTCAATTTTTGTATCTATAATTTTTTCTTCTTCATTCACACCGCTCCCAATTTCAACTCTGGTTTCTATTCATAGTTATTTACCCAACTAAAGAGTTTAAATTATATTAAAAATAATATAGAAATTAATAACTTCAAGTTAAAATTTTATCATTTTATTAGGTGTTGAACATCTTCCGGTCATCCCATTGCTATCAAATTCCTTATTTATAAATTTAGAACAATTAGACTATAGAGTCTAAAATGAAGGATATAGATAATGGTTGTAGAAACATTTCTCCTAAGAGGTTTAAGAAAAAATAAAATAAATTTTTGAGGGACTTACTTATATTTAATTACGCTATGGCATTACAGAATTATTGCGTTAAAACTAAAGTAATATTGCTTTGCAACTAAAGCTCACAAAATTGTATTAATATATTTGCTAATATCTCAGAAACTGTTAGTTTTATAAGAATATATTTCAAATAAAAGTTTTTTATTTTTAATAGTACTACAATTTTGCCCTAATAAGATATCTAGTATCTCAAATAGTTGCGGAGATACGGAAATTTCCGCTTCTGTAGGTACCCTAAAAGTCATTTTCTTAGGAAAATGAAAATAGCCATTTTATTTATGATCTTAATCGACGCCCAGATACGAATTTTAATCAAAATCGTTGGAGCCGATTTTGAGAAAATTGATTTTTTTTCTTTTTACCTTAAGTAAACTACCCTTAATTCTAGGGTTAAATATCCAATTCCAAAAACTACTTGGAGCAACCCCATGAAAGCCCTAGATACCAAGTTTTAGCCGGTTGGTAAAATAGTTTATGCTCTAGTCTGAGGTACAAACAGACGGAAATTCAAAAACCCCTCTTTTGGATTCAGGGGGTCATGAAACGTCAACAGTCATCAAAGTCCTGAGTTTGATTTTTTTGATGATCACAATACTTTCTCTGCCTGTAAGATAGCGAGAAAGTAAAGAGAGGGGAAAGAAAACTACGAAACTTCTAATCTCAAGGTAAAAAAAAAAGCTTGCTTCCAGATCTCCAATATCTTAAAATCTTACGTTGTGAGCAGATCAAGAAATTATTGTAATTGTTAGAGGAAAGCTAAATTTAAATCCTGGTCTAATTCCTCCGCAAATATGATTGAAAACTCGATGATAATAAAATAATGTCAAATGTTGATAAATTTAAAACTAGAAATAAGGAAATATAAAGTAAAAAAAGGCCTTTTGGAATATTTCGATTTTATTTGGACGTGAACCATGTTTTTAAATAACCCATAATATAATTAAAACAATCCGTTAGAGCTGAACGTCGGGACGACAATTTTTTTTGCTAACCAAGGCAGCCCCCTCAAGGCGAAAAACGGATAGGTAATAAAATATATTTTGTGGGTGTTAAAGAAAGAAAAGAGTATTGAGTTTTACCACCACTTCAAGCTATACAAATTTTTACAATACCAGGGTAGAGGGGGAGGAATATAGAATTTAAAATTACGTTGCCATCTTTGCGGACAAAATTTTAGTGGAGGTGCTTATTAATGGATAAGAAAAATCATGGATGAAAAAGTACTGTGAACGATATATTAAGTGGATGAATTATCTGTAAATCTGTAACAGTTGTGTCACTATAATTTTTTTTGTTTGTAAACCATTATCGATTTCTTGAATAACAAACTTTTGTTCTAAAATAAACATCGTAATGGACTTTCCTTAAAATTTTCATTCCTGTTAAAATCACTTTAAAGTATTTATTGAAGTTTTACTGAAACATCATTAGAACCTCAGTAAAAATTGTATTGGTCGCATGATCTAACGCACTACTCTTAGAGTGGACTGGACTGCTGATGACGGGGAGACCGAGGTTCGAATCTTGGTTGTTTGTGCTGAGGTTTTTTCAAAATGGTTCTCCACTCTCCTTCCATGCTAATGCGGGTACAATTTCTTTAAATATAACCTTCCTGATCACTAGAACCATTAGCTTAATTAGTACATAAGCATATGACCCGAAACGGTAGTAGGATGCGGTGCTAAAAATAATCGTAAAACTTTGTATATGCCAACGAGAATTGCCAACAACGTTTGATCTAGAAACAAAGTTTGTTATTCAAAGAAAAACCAATGATTTCCTCATTTAAAAAAAAGAAATGTTATCTATAGATCTTTCTTCCCTTAACATCCTTAATGGACCTGCTCTATTACCACATCGTAACAGGTCGCAACTGTACTTCGCCAGACGAGTTCCTTTGCCCGAATGGTCGTTGTATCAGGCGGGCCAACGTGTGTGACTCTCAGTGTGACTGTGCTCCTGCGCCGACCACGTCACGGGGGGGTAGCAGTGGCGCATGCGCCGATGAGATGGAATGCGAGGCGTACTACACCGACGTGCACGGTATGATAAAACAATAATTATTATAAACAATAATTTTACTAATATTATTATTTTTACTAGTGACTTTTATCTAAAATAAAAGAGCCAAACTCAGAAGTTAATTAAGGAACTTACTTACAATTAATAACTTTAATTAAATGTTCTCCATTAATATATTTATTTTCTAATACTTGAAAGTCATGCACTACATACTAAGCTATGAAACAAAAATGACATGGCGACGTTTATTTTGGAGAACATCCACATGTTGTGTGACATCCATTGTGTCTTGTTCCTCAGGTGTGAGGCTTTGCGACTCTTCAAGCACCCTGACGTGCATAGTACCCGGTCAGAATCGAGACAAGGACCGGTGCATCCATCCCCAGTTCCTCTGCGACAAGACCAACGATTGCCAGAACGGACACTACCTGTCTGACGAATTCGGCTGTCGTAAGAGACGTTGTTTGTAATTCTATCAGCATAGGAAATATAAATACATACAGTGAGTTCTTGACATACGCGGGCTCGAGTTACACGGACTCAAGTTACGCTGATTCATAGATACGCTGTTGCAGCTGCTTACAACTAGCAATACCATATATCAAGCGTCACTTCTTTAAACATATTATTTTGAGTTCCTAATAATCTGAGACACAGCTGATAGGGCTATCTCCATTTTGTTTGTTCATAGATAGAACGTGCTTAGCTTTCCTTGGCCTTTAAATCGAACATATTATATATTTTAAAAGGGGCATCGTTATACCTAAATGGTTTTTTCAACTTGCACAAAAACCTTCAGAAATAATTACTCGCAAAGGTTGAGGACTTAATGTAGTTTAACGTGATCTATGTCTTGTGTTAATAACCCTTAGCTCGTGTTAAGAGCCATAAAAAATATTTTTTTAAATCAGAATTAAGGCTACTATTGTAGGATTCTGGTAGGAATGTCTGCCATGTCTGGCATGTCTGCCATTTACAAAAGTTACCAGAACTACTTTATAAATATGATAACACTCCGGTGTAGATCGACGCTTGTTCCTTCTCCATCCTTCTTTAAATATATTTTGTAAATGAATTCGTCTCTTCTTCTATTAAATAGGAGAAGCGGCGATTCAAAGCATTTGCTTATGCACAAGGGGCGAGGAAAGAGGGCACAAACAACCAACCCCCCAACCCCCCACTCTAATTCCTTAGCGAACAGTTTGCCAAATTTGTCTAAAATCATGCTCTGTCTTTGGGACTCTGGGGAGAAGAGAGGGGTTCATATTAGCTTAGCTACTTGCCGATATTTTGAAAATATTCTAAAATAAAATAAAACCGACATGCCTTAGCCACTGTAAAAACAACTGTATTAGTCTTGACAGTGGATCTGCCATTTCCGAGAAAGTCTACATTGTTAAGCGATATCAAAATTATTAATAAACACAACTGAAAAAATACCCTAAATTACTATTTTTTTCTATATAAGCTTATAGAAGCATCTCTTTGTTCAAGAGGAGCAGATAGCCTCTCACTTTTCAGAGTTAACGTAATTAAGGATTATTGTTATTAAATATTTAAGTACAAACATTAAATATCTACTATGCCACTTACACTATGAAGGAATATTAAAAACAAAACCATTTGGTGTCCAGGTAAATGTATATGTACTAATATTTATTTATTTTAAGAATTAATAGCCAGAGCTATTATTTATGCTTATTAGTGGGGATTACTCCACCTAGATATCATATTCTGAAAATTGGAAAATGACACCTGGACACGGGAATCGAACCCGGAACCTCTGGCTTAGTACGTTAATGCTCTAACCACTGAGCTATCCAGGATTCGTCCCGTGCCCAAGGTCATTCTTCACTCATATTTTAAGGCAGAGGCTATGATGGACTTAGCAGAAATCGTCGGCTACAAATATGTGATTATATTAATATCACGAGCCATCGGATAACGCAGCCATCTGCGACTCGGTAGTTGGCATTATGCTGCCATTTGCACAATTATTAAATTGTATTAAATTAAATTGTACGGGAGCATTGGCGTACTCAGCCAGAGGTCCCGGGTTCGATTCCCGTGTCCAGGTGTAATTTTTAAATTTTCAGAATTTATTTATTTTATTTATTTAACACCGCATCTTATTACACGTTTGGGTTATACGCTATGTACTAATAAGCTTCTTTGAAATTACTTAAATAGATCTAAATTTAAGGGACAGACACACACACACACTTACTGGTTGGGTTTTATTTTACAGGAAAAAAGCAATCGGTCATGCTCATAAGTGTATTACCATGAAGATAATATGTAAATAAACATTAGACACATACTGCAAACATAGCATTGTGTTGTGCTGACTATAAAAATTTAGTCTTAATGAATTAATAAAATTATATAAAATATAAACAAGTAATATTAAATACACAAAAAAAAATATTACTAAAATACATGGGTTTTATGAACAATGCACTTGACTCTGAATAGTCAACACGGCTAAATATGCTTATATCAAAAATATTTTCTAAGCCAACTAAACATAATTTTTGAATTTTTAATTAATTTTATTAAGGAACGCATTGATAAAGAGTTTATAGAGATCAATCATATCCACAAACTCGCTTTGCTCGTTGGGGGCTACGTCCCCAAGCCCCCAGTGCGTTTTCTTTGCAAGTGGATGTAAACTAATGTATTTCCAGAGCTGTTTTTTTTTATAGGTCTTACCGTTTAGCCACAAGAGACCTCCAAAGAAAGTTCAGCACCGAATTTAAAGCTGCTCCGCCATTTTGAATTTTTTGGGGAGTTAAAAAGTAAAATGTTTAACTTTTTGGAACTTCCCCGTCGGTTACATGACACGATTTTGTTTGGTAATATAGTTACTTAATATTATTTAGTAAATTAGAAGCTATATTCACATCTTATATCCTTTTCTTGAAAAACTCATAAATCCCAATCGCCATTTTAATACAAATAGTAGCTAAATACAAATATGTTGATTTTTTATTTTCTAATATAATCTTCAGCTACTTTTATTTTACAGTGTTTTTTTAATTTTTAATTTCTTCTGTTTGAGGCAAAGTTTTGGGCTTCGATTATGTAGCTTGGATAACGTATTGATAGTTTTCGAGCGTATCAAAAACCTACAATTTCTGGAAGAAAGCAGCTAAAAAAAATTTTCACTTTAGGCAACATTTTATTATTTCAAAACATGTCATCTCTCTTGATGGTGTCCCATATAATTCCTTTAGATGGCCAAACAACATAATGACAGGATGTAATAGTCCTTGAACTTGGTACATATACACATTACCACTTTTCAATTTTGGTTTTACATATTTAACGTCCATACATTTAATTTTATTGTTTGAAATATCTTATATTGGGGATAATGTTTTCACTGAAGCCAGACATTTGACTTCAACTACTTCATTGGAGTCTATAATACCATCTCGTGATGCTGCTAGAAATGGGAGTTCTTCGTCCACAACTAATCCATTAGCTTCAACTGTCACGTTAATTTCAGAAGAAAACTGTGATATAGCGATGGCTTACTTTCCCAATCCCCATGAAGTGTTTCAATTTAGTACTTGCTCGGAATACTCATGGCTAGGAACTGATGCTTGAAGAGGAGGGTTTATTTCAGGCCCTAGACTAATATTTTCACTAGTTTGAGAATGTCATCAATTTCCTGTATCATAGAAGGCAAAGTGGGAGGTAAAATGGGGACCAGGAAGTGCACGAATTCAACTGATTGACAACCACAAACAAGAAAAGAAGGAAGATGAAGTTTCAGGATCTAAAGAAGGACGCTTCTAACAGGAATCTCTGGAGGACTCAATTTGAACTAGGCAATGGACCTGTCGTAAGACAGAACACCTAATTAAAATCATTATATTATTTTGAAGTCCACAAAATATGTACTGAAAAATTTGCATTTTAGGTAAAATAATAATATACAGCATAGCACATACTAGTTTTACAATCTATTTTTTTTAGCGAAGAATGGCGATTACTTCAAACGGCTTAGGCAATTTTATTCTTTCTTTTTATTTATTTATTTAAACCTTTACACCTTTCATTAGTTAATGAGTGAGGGGTGAATGAGGATATCTTACCTTGATTTATTGTAGGCAATGATACCTCTGGCTCTCTTGCAATAGTTTACGACATCCATTCAGGCCCAGATTAAGGCATGTGCCAAGTGAGCCACGCACAGTGGCCCCCGAGGTTAGGGGCCCCCGTCCGCCTGGCGAATAAATCACTTTGACTTGTCATATTTATTTTGTGGTAATATTATATTTCAATATTTTTATATTTTTTCGTAACATTTATCTTAAGCTAATCCAGAAATTCCATAATCGAAGGGCGCTAGTAGCATGGTATTACGTGAAGTCCGACACTCCATGCTTAAAAACTAACGCAACCTTTGCTTTTGGCAAACCGGAAATACTATATATCTGCAGACGGTACCGTTTACTTTTGACAAAAAAATATACATTGATTTTTTCTTGACAATAATTTCTGAGGTAAAATAGTAAAATTATTAATATTGAAGGGTTAATTAAATGTGACGTGATAAAAACGAAAAAAAAAACTTTTAATAATAAAATAATGTTTACTATACTAATACTATTACTATTTTATCAGCTGACGGTGGACTACATAAAATATAATTACACTGAAATAGTCTATATAATGTCTAGTATTATTATATTATTAGCTATTAATTCACAGTACTATAATCCACTCAGTACATAATAGACTGTATAGTTTAATAGTTACTATAGTATTAATAATTAATAAGTTGGTGACCTGGTGGTCTAGGGGTAAGGTGTCAGACTTCTGTGCTGGGGGTCCGGGGTTCAATCCTCAGACCCGGCACAGATTTATCTGATTGCCAAGCCCTTCCTTCACCTCTGACAAGACGTGTATTAATCACAACTTGTGAATGTGAGGAATGCCAGGCCTCCACCGTGGTTCGGATTCCACGTTAAACTGTAGGTCCTCCATTTCATCTCACAATCACCCTACCATTTCACATTAGCGTAAGTGCGTATAACCCGAACGGGTAGTAAGACGCGGTGCTAATAATAATAATAATAATAATTAATAAGTTAATAACATAGCTCGCGGTACTCACCATAATTGCTTTATGTTTGCAAAAAAGTTTGTTTTTAAATAAAGTTATCCATCATGTATGATGTATAGGTAAGATTCATGATCATTCATTGGGGAACTAACTTCTAAGGGACCCAAGTTCTATTTGGCACAGGCCCCCCCCAGCAGTGTTAATCCGGGCCTGCATCCATTGCATCTACACCAGCGGTTCCCAAACATTTTGACTGGCGTACCACCCAAACAATTTCCGTAATTTGTAGTACCACCTAGCTAGAGCTGAATATTTACTATTTCAATACATATTTAATGGTGCTCGAGTATATAATAACACAGATTGCACCGACTATCTGAGTTTAAATCAGTGTTGCCACCACTTCAACCATTGGTCAAAATCTGTTTTACTCATGGCTAAACCTGGTCCTAATATATTTATAAGATTTGATGAATTCCGACTTTAATATACTTGACTTTATTTACCTCTCACGGCGTACCACCGTGTACGTACCGTGTGAATGTACGTACCACTGTTTGGGAACCGCTGGTCTACACTAAATATTGTTGTTTTAATCTGACTTGCGACTTTGCGCTTATCTCCCCAGTCTACACAAACATGTGACCAGCCACAAACCCCTCCTTTCCTCTTTACAACATCTTGCGCTTGACTGAACTTGAAGCAACAATCTTTCCCCCTTAAACTAATCTGATAGGCGTTCGCTTGACTCAGGCCAGACATGGTAGCAGCACTAAATGGTCCCACACGCGCGAAAATACAATTCTTATTTTGCAAATATCTAAAGATTTTTGTGTTGTGACCATAACAATTTAAAACGTAGTTTTTATCAGGAAACGCATGGCTTTGTAACTCATGTGGTAAAACTAAAAAATCATCTTTAAACGTTTTAAAATCATACACGTTTTTTGACAATTGACTAATATTTTTCTCATTTTTATAGAGGTAAATTTAAAAAAAATACATGAGTAACAAAGAGACACACTTTAATCTGTCCGATTATTTTTTGTAGAAGCATACTCATATTCATTCATGAAATATTTGTTATTTAGAACATGTATGTTTCGACAACAAATTTAGAAACTAGGAAGAACCCTTAAGTCTTCCACATCCGGCTACTATAACTTTATTAATTCCTCTATTTATAATCCTCAGCTAATTCTGGCAATCATAAATAAACTGTGGCGATTAATAAATTAAAAAAAAATATTGGAAACAAAATATTAGTCTTAATCCACAAACTAAGCGCACAAATGAATTCAACTTATCGACGGGAAAATTGTTTCCCAAGCACGATTATAATATACGTGAAACGAAGTAATAGACATTGTTACAGTAAAATAGTTGGAAAGAAAGTCGTTATATATCACCAAAAAAGTATCAATGAAATAATACACTCGTTAACAGAATCATATTAAATTTTGTGCATTATGATTTCCCAAAGAGAATGATGGTCCCCAAACTATGTGGACAGAATTTGTTTACTTATTAATTGTTTTGTATTTCCTAAATAGGCGCTAATTTATCTTTATATTTTTGCCTGTGTATTTTCAATACTAACGTATCCACTTTAAGATAATATTTAGTTTTTGTATTCGTTGTATTTTTAGACATTTTTCGTCTGCCTTTAGAAAGAAAAAGTTTTATACCATATAGAGAAGTTTTCCTTTATAGCTTAGGAAATGTTTAGGGCTCATTTCCCCCCTCCACGATACGCCCCAACACACACACACATTTTCCAACACTTTACTCTTATATTATAAACTTTCCAACTTTTATGGTTATGTGGAGTGGTTCTGTTACCAACTTGACCAATTTAAACTTTCTTCCATGCTGAAAAGTAGATATTCCAATTCTTTTGGAAATGTATTAAGTTACTCCCCTCCGCCTTTCACGTAACACTTTCCCAATTTGAAACATTTGGTTATCTTACCTGTGTTTTTTTTTTTTACCTGCCTTACAAATTTCATCTTCTAGCTACATCGAAAATAGTGTTCTATATTAGTTGTATACATTTTAAAATCTTCAATTTAGCGAGATTCAATTTTGGAATTTCAAATGCTCATATATAAATCATTCGGCTAACCAGGGAGGTATATTTACTTAAATACTGAATTTAAATGTTTTGCCACCTACCTAACCTCCCCCCATCATATTCCCAAAAGAGATTTTTATATTAGCTTTGAAAATTTTGAAGGGATCCTCCCTTTCAATTTTTTCTCTCCTTCATTTTGAAAATTAGGAACTTTCAGGCAGACCCTTATACTGTTCGAGGTGGTCTTTATATCCATCTGACAAATATAAATTGTCTAACATTTTGAAAAGTAGTTTATCCTTTTAGTTTTGGAAATTTTGAGACTCCAAATTTTACCAGCCCCCTCCTCCCCCCTTTAGAAATAACTAATATTTAACATTTACAACATTATTTTAAATTGTCCCTCTACATTCCTGACAAATTTAAGTTTTTTATCTCAAATAAAAATTGATTTGTTTTTTTACTTGTACAGCCCTTTTCTCCTATTCATTCCCTTTTCCCCGGAGTCGCATTTAAAATTTTTCAGAATTTTATGTTTATTTGCTGCTTAACGAATTTTAGTTATCTACCACACACAGAAGTACTTGAGTTTATTAGCTTTTGGAAATGTTGATCCCCACCCACCCCCGCTCAAAATTATCCACCCTCTTAAAATCCAACCTAGAAATTTCAAATTTTAAAATATATTTGGATCTCTTAAAGCTTTCTTGTACCCACTTGTTAAATTTAAAATTTCTATACATACATTTATAATGCCGTTCACTTAAGGCAGCCGTAGATAAACCACGGTCCACGGGTCACATGCAGTCCACGACGTCAGTTTCTATTTCCAGAACACAAATTTAAAACTTTCGTAATTTTATTAACAAAAACTACAAATTAAATACATAGTCAGTGCATGTCTTTTTAACATATGAACAAATGTATCTTCAATTAGAAGTAATTTATCATAAAGTGTACTACAGCAAAAAGCTAATAACTTGTTGAGAAGTTTAAAACGACAACAAATCATTTTTGTAAAAAAGACAAACTTATAAGAGGATGCCTTCAAGGCAAGTTTTGTACCTGCTTATATAATTGACAAACATAACAAAACGTTTTCTGAAGGAAAATTGTTAAAGGACTGTCTGCTTGATGATCTTGATACTGTCAGTCCAGAAGTCAAAACAAAAAAGTGAACCTATATCTTTGTCAAGGAGAACTATAGTACGTCTTTGTGTACCAAAGTTATATAGCTATATGAATAATAAATGTATTTTTGTGTGAAAATAAGGTTCATTATTTAGTAAATTTAGATTTTGGTCACATGCGGTCCACTAGATACCTTACAGATGTCTATGTATTCCTTGAGAGGAAAAGTTTGCACTCCTCTGACTTAAGGGATAGGCAATAAACCGAGCATATAGCTAAAAAAACAACAACTCCATACTTAATCCATTCTCACTAACTTTCTCTACACTTCCTTATCTTTGCATACTCCCTTCACTTCAACTACATCTATACACCGAGTCATGCATGCTATTTTATTCTTAAAGCTCTTAATGCTTCTCTTTTTCACACATTCATCTACAACAGTGGTTCCCAATTACCTACCAGTCAAGGACCCCCCAAGGTGCTCTTTGAGATCGGCAAACCCCCCGTTTTTTCTAATCATTAGAATCTAATCAATTCTATGTACAGAAAATATCCCCCGCCCCCCATATTAATAATTCATGTTAGAAAACCTATAAAATTGGGAATTTGGCACAGTAAATCCTAGACAAACGTCTTTTATATACTTATATTTCCATCCTAACCTTGGGGATGCGTAGTGAGCACTGCGCAGGTGGGCGAGGAGGAGAAGCTTTTTATTGATCAAGATTAGGCCTAATGTTATTTAATTACTATTTTAACTTTTTATTTTGTTAAATTTTGGTGGTTGTCGTGGACTCCCTAGGAACAGCTCGCGGACCCCTTTGGGGGTTCGTGGAACACCTTTTGGGAACCACTGGTCTAAAACATTTAGCCACTTCTTACATGATCTAACCCTTCATTTTGATACACACACTCTTACCTTTCTATTTTTTGCGTCATCACTTCTAAAATCCCCGTTGGGTGTACCCATTTGGCGACTTACCTCTCCCGGATTGTTCTTTCAGAAGGTGGTGACTACGATGACCCTGTGGTGATCAACTGCCGTGACAACAGAACCTTGCCCTCCAGCCTGCGTTGCGACTTCAAGAGGGACTGCCTTCATGGCGAAGATGAAGATGGCTGTGGTGAGCTGACAGAATAAACTTCCTTCCGTCTCTGCTTGAGCTGATTACTGTTTATTGACTACTTATAATCCAATGGATTATTTTGGCGTCCCGAGTATCTCAGCTGTGCTGAGTGAACACGACACCCCCGACTGTGTTCGAACACTCCCGACTATGTCCGAACATTCTTGAATATACTCAAACACACCCGACTGAACACTCCCGACTATGTCCGAACACTCTTGACTATGCTCAAACACACCCGACTTTGTTCGAACACTCCCGACTATGTCCGAACACTCTTGACTATGCTCAAACACACCCGACTTTGTTCGAGCACTCCCGAATATGTCCTAACATTTCCGACTATGTCCGAACACTCTTGACTATGCTCAAACACACCCGACTTTGTTCGAGCACTCCCGAATATGTCCGAACACTTCCGACTATGTCTGAACACTCTTGACTATGCTCAAACACACCCAAATTTGTACGAACACTCCCGACTATGTCCGAACACTCCCAACTATGTTCGAACACTCCTGAAATAGTACTTTCTCTCTTGTTTACTAAAATAGTCATTTGCCATTAGTCATTGGTTCAAGGTAAATTTGTACAAAAACGAATTATTTTTCTTCGCGGATAAAACCAAAATAATTTATAAACTCGCTTAAAATTTAGTTATATAAAATATAAATCTGTATACGTCATTTTTTCTCTTGAAATAATCTTATATTTTTCTTGAGCCGGCGGGCCGAAAAATAATGTTACATCTGGGCTGTGGTTTTAAAACTCCTGACTAAGATGATATCAGCAATGCTATGTTCCGATCTAAAGTCTCTAAACTATTGTTTACAAAACGGGGGAATACGTGGCGAAGCAATGAGTTTTTATCAGCCACGAAGTTTATTTTAATAACAGAAAGAAGAATAAGCGCTAAAACTATTAGTTAGTGTTAACTAGACCGGATAGGTTTAATCTGGTATAATAGCACTGACCTGATTATTTTAACAATGTATTAATAGTGTTAACTAGACCGGATAAAGGCCAACTTGGTTTAATAGCGCTAACATTATTGCGTTAACCTGGTCGGTTAACCGTATCCAAGATATTTACTGGCAAACCCAAAGGGAAGAAACCATTGGGAAGACCTAAACACAGATGATAGGATAATATTAGAATTGGACCTGAAAGAGATAGGATGTAATGAGGTTGAATGGATATATAACTACCTCAATATAGCGTAAGGGTGTAATGAGGTTGAATGGATAGAACTAACTCAAGATAGGGATAGGTTGTGATGAGGTGGACTGGATAGAATTATCTCAAGATAGGGTAAGGGTGTAATGAGGTTGAATGGATAGAACTAACTCAAGATAGGGATAGGTTGTGATGAGGTGGACTGGATAGAATTATCTCAAGATAGGGTAAGGGTGTAATGAGATGGACTGAATATAACTACCTCAATATAGGGTAAGGGTGTAATGAGGTGGAATGCATAGAATTAGCTCAAGATAGGGTAAGGGTGTAATGAGATGGACTGAATATAACTAACTCAATATACGGTAAGGGTGTAATGAGGTGGACTGGATAGAACTATCTCATGATAGGGATAGATTATAATGAAGTGGACTGGATGGTACTGAGTAGGGCTTACCTAACCTAATAATAATTTTTCTAACAGTTTTTCTTTCAAATCGTTTTTGTTGGAGTGTTTTAAATGTTAAATTAACATTTGAATATTTTTTTAAAGAATATCGATTTAAGGATAGTTTACTGAAAATGTATTTTTGAGATTTTGAAATACATACGTGAGAATGTATACTAAATTTTATCTCTTTTTTTCTAAGCTGTGTCCTTAGCCATGTTAAAGCTTTAGAGAATTATTTTTAAAATCCCTCCTAGAAAACATGAACCCCTCTTGCGTCAGCAATTTTTAGTTAATGATCCCTCAATACCCCTTGCCCACCTCCCCCCTCACAACCCCTCCACCCCCAAAGCAGGATATTAGGGAGAAATGATGACCCCCAATATAGTCGAGAACGCTTAAGGCTTACGTTTCCCATCTGTTAGTAGTTCTATAAAAAAAAATCCCGGTTGGGGACTTTGAGGGAAAATACGAGAATTGCAGGGTTTTTTCCCCCTAATAAGAGGTAGTCAACCAATATCACGTGAGCCAGCTGGGAAACAGTTTTACAAACCTGTCACTGAAGTGGGTTAAAAGACGCATACGAATAATTAATTTCGCAGGACTACTTGTTCTCCTAACGGGATGTGCTTGTATATGATATGTTTCCAATGTCAAATTTATTTATTTATTTTTAGCACAACTTCTTATCACCCGTTTGGGCTATACGCTATGTACTAACTACGCTTGTTATCATAGGTGTGTGGAAGGTTATATTTATAGGAAGTGTACCCTCATTTTCATGCAAGGAGAGGAAAAAACCATTGTGGAAAACCACCCTTAGTACATCTGACCGAGATTCAAACCTCGATCTCCCCGTCATTGGCAGTCTAATATTCTGTGAGACTAGCGCCTTAGACCATGCGGCCTTCTAAGCGGGACCAAATATTGAAAATAGATGCTTTTGTCAGTCCAGTCCATTGCAAGAGCAAAACGCTTCGGGGTTCGAAGGATCTTAAGGCAGTGTTCTGCAAACTTTAGTTTACGACAAACTTAAGGCGGCGGCCTCAGTCAACGAGAAAGTATCACTCGCTCATGGGCGTACACAGCGTGGCCACTGGCTACAAGAGAAGTGGAAAAGTTATAGTTAACAAAGAACAAAATACAGGGTTTTTTTTAGAAAATGCGCCATGGATATTTCAAAGGTAGTGGTTAATGTAGACTTGATATCCTGTTACAAACCCTTATCATCCTATTTATCAAACAAAGGCTGACTGTGGATACGGACTCATTATTGACGGGTTTTTAAAAAATAGCATCCTTCAGCAGGATGGATGGCATTGCAATTTACAATGTTGGTTTTTCAAAGAATAATGTTTTAAAATAAAAACATTTATTCTTTCATTTATTTAATTTATCGTAATTGTTAAAAATAAATTCAAACGTATTTTAAGACTTGGAGGGTGGTAAGGCGTTGAATCCACCCCCTTTGTCTTCCAACTGAAACCCCTATCAACCACACCCTGTGAACGTTTAATTGCTGAATCGCTGTCAGGCCACACGGCTTAAAATACAATGGTTTGTGTCGTTTTCGGGAACTACTTAATATGTTCAGTGTTCACCATAGCTTTTTACCTGAATGACAGTTGAAAAAATATGTTTAGGTTTTGGGTTGCCAACACTTGTACAAGATCAATATTTTGTTAAAAATTTTCAAAAAAATATATTTAATTACATGTATAATTTTCACATTTATAATAGCATAAATTTAAGTTTTCTATCACAATTTCATTACTTTTAATATTTTTTTAATTATCCAATCCGAAACAATATTTTAAACATAATTATTAAAAGTACTTATTCCTCGTTTTTGAATATTATCGAAAATGTGTAATATAGTTCATACATTAATACTTTTTAATACAGTTATCGTATTTACTTGGAAAAGAGAAAATGACTGTCAGTTTTTTAATATATAACATTATTTTATGATCATTTATCGTATTTTGAAATATTTAACTGAATGAAACATTTTTATCCACTGCGTGGGTGCACCATTGTTAAGAACTTGTTTGGGTCTTGATCAATCACATGGTTTAAATTTGTCAGTCGCCATTTTGAAGTAATATTTATTAGAATTTTTGTGAAAATGCTGTTCATACATAAATTTTTTAAGTGGAATAAAACGATAAATAAGCTTTGTGCCCGAACTCAAATATAAATGATACTGGCCTAAATTACCATGGTTAACTATAACATTCTTACATTACCATATGGTTTCATTACAGCTATTCAAAGTGAAAGATGTTAGCTGTTGGCGTGGGGATACATTAGGGACTATTTCTAGTAACTTCTCATCCCGAAGTAAAGATGAACTCTCACTGGTAGTTCCAAAATATCTTAAAGTTGTTTGTTGTAAGCCATTCAAATAATTATTTTATCTATTAGAGGAAGGCAAAATCTAGAAATATTATCCATCAAACCTAGGCTCACAGCTCCGCAAATATGCTAAAAATATTGTTTAAAAAGAGCTTATGTCACATTTTCATAAATCTATTTCTATCATTATTATTATTAGCACCGCGTCTTACTACCCATTAGGGCTGTACGCACTTACGCTAATGTGTAATGGTAGGGTGATTGTGAGATGAAATGGAGGACCTACAGTTTAACGTGGAATCCAAACCACGGTGGAGGCCTGGAATTCCTCACATTCACAAGTTGTGATTAATACACGTCTTGTCAGAGGTGAAGGAAGGGTTTGGCAATCAGATAAATCTGTACCGGGACCGAGAATTGAACCCCACACCCCGAGTACAGAAGTCTGACACCTTACCCCTAGACCACCAGGTCACCAACTTTATTTCTATCAATAAGACTCAAACTATGGGGTTGTTAAGGAAAAAGAGCCCTGTTGGGATATTTTAACTTTATTTTGGCGTGAACCATTTTATTATTTTCAAATAACGCATTGTAGAATTAAATATTACGTTAGAGCTGAATATCTGCAGAAAAATTTCTCTCTTACTGAAATGAATTCCTTAAAAAGCTTAATTTGGTTGTAGCACAATACTTTCTTTTGGGTAGGCGCCGCGGCAACAGCAAATAGATTAGTCGCCCAGTGCAGATTGTACGGTAGAAAGTATATACAATTTTTTTTTTTCCAAAAGTAACTTAAAATGTTACAAGATTAAAGTTTGAAGTTGTTTTTCGGTGCCCACTTCATATCCAACCATCTATAATTTGGGACCACTTCAGTGACAGAGTGGTCTAACGCGCAATTCTCTCAGTAGACAAGACTGCCGATGACGAGGAGACCGAAGTTCAAATCTCGGCCGGTAGGACTGAGGGTAATTTTTTTTCCTAAATGGTTTCTCACTCTCCCACATCACAAATGCGGGTACACCTTCTAAAAATTAAACCTTCCTTAACCCTAACATATTAGAGTAATTAGTACATATACAAATAGCCCAAACCAGTAGTAAGAAGTGGTCTCAAACAAATAAATATATTGCAAGACCCATATTAAACCACTCGGCAACCGGCATTAATCATTAGCAGTCAAATAACCTGCTCCTTGGTGCACCTGGCTACGAGTCAAGGGGTCCAGGGTTCAATACCCGGCTGGTACCTTGGATATTTTCCCCGACAGTCACCAGGGTTTGCTTAATTAGGCCTAAGTGAGATTTAAGTGTTTCCACTAGTTCCACACCCTTCACTATCTCCTCATCTCATCAAGACATGGACAGAGCCTCCACGTAAAGGATGTACGATTAGTACATTCAGGCTTCTCCTGAGCAACGGTACATTAGTACTGGATAATATTTCCACCGCTGGGCTGCAAATGATGTAGCCCACACGTGGAATATTATGTAGCTGGCAGAAAAGGTTCATTTAATATAAATTGGTTTATAGTTAGTAAATTGTAGACCTTGGTGTGGTCTTGGGGTAAAGTGCTCTACTCAGGACCCAATCTTCGTGGGTTCAAACCCTATTGAGATAGAAGAATTTTTTTTTTAGCTATAAGAATATGTAGCACAATTTCCTTTGAAGGAGAAGCTAAGCCGTCAGTACAATGTCGATTGTGACATGTAAAAGAACCATGGAAGGTATGTGAAGTTAGCATTCCATGCAAAATTGGTAGCCCCTTTCGCTTTCGCTCATAGAAATTCAATGTGTAGCCACCACACTTTATGAACTCCCCTAGTACATAGGATTTCCACCAGATGGTGTAGACAACACCAACCAACCAATGGGATAAGTGCATTACCCAGCGCCGGATGGATAGAAATCATATCAAGTCAACCGTCAGTTGGTTGACTTTAGAATAAAAAGGAGAAGAAAGGTAACAGATTAATAAAATGAGATGGCTTACACATTCTTAGAGTCATTCAATGGTTTTGTTTAAAATAACAAAAGCACACTTAACACAGAATCTAATTTTATATAAACTTTGTGAATAACATCTCAAGAGTAATCAAGTGTTCTGATGTTATTTCTTCCCTGTACAAGACTATTATTATCATCATCATATTTTACGACGTTATTATTAATTATAGATGCTTGTTGTTCGTCTCTTACAAGCGCTTGCTTTTTTTTTCTGCTTGTATAACGTGTTTTCCCAAAGCACAATTCCCCGTCTAGAATAATTAGTTACCTCAAGTGAGAGTAATGCGCGTCTTTAATGCGTTGATGAAAGACAAGGTCTGTCTACGTCTTCATCCGCCCCCTCTCCTCCCTTAACGACCCCTTGCCCCCCTCCAACCCCTTCAACCCACTCCCGTCATCCCTCTATTATATATAATAACCTAAGGTGGGTTGGAAGGGGATGCGAGAAAAGTCCAATGTTTTTCAGGGTTATTTTTTAGCCAAAAATTTTGTTTTTGGCCAAAATAAATCAAATATTGCTCCAGTAATAACATAGAGCTTAATTTTCTTCACATGTTGATATCAACAGTTCTTGAATATCTATAAGGAGCATAATGGCAGTATCTAACAAACTTTTTAAATTAAGAGAAAAAGTTCTTATGAAATTCCAGAACACCCTTTAAAGATAAGAAATTTTGAGGTCACCACGTGAAGAAAATTAAATTCTATGTTTGTACTGGAGCAGTATTTTATTTATTTTACCCAAAAAAAATGTTTTGTCATAAAAACTGCCAAAACACTGGCTTTCCCTCGAGTCCCCTTCCACCACACCTTAAGGTATTACGTAAGAACTCGAAAATGTCATGGAAATTATATGGGTTCTTCTGTACTCTTTTGAGTTTTTATTACAAAGGATTATTCCATTTTTTTAGCACCGCGCCTTACCATCCGTTCGGTTCATACGCTTATGTGTTAATTACTCTAGTTTTAGATATTAGGAAACTTTATATTTAGAGGAAGTGTACCCATATTTAAGTGGAGGGAAACTGAAAAACCATTATGAAAAAACCACCCTCAGTACATCCGTCCCAGGTTCGAACCTCAACCTTCCCGTCATCGGCATTCTAGTCTACTATGAAAGTGATGTATTAGACCATTCGGCCACCGAAGCGGGCTATGCCAATATCATTATAAACCATTAATTAATCTAACTATCAATATCATGTTCCAAAGGACTGTTTTCCAATTTCATTGGATGCTGGAAAAATTAATCCATAAATCTTGTTGACTTTATTCTTGAAAATCAGAATTCTGGGGCTGGAGGAGTTTGTTGGTGATGCGACCTAGCACGAACAACGGTCTTAAAGTTGATAGAAACAGCCTTCAATCATCGTTAATAACTCTATTTTTTACATTTTTTTAAAGAGGGAGTGGAAAAATAATCTATCAACCATTAACTTTGAGCATAGTTTTTATAGTAAGACATTTAGAAACTACTGAATTTTTGTTTGTAGTCGATTACTATTTTATGTGTGTTTATAATATCTATCAAAAGTGACAGTTACAGATCATATTACTTGAAGTATAAATACATGACAATAAATCCAAAATATTAAAACACGTGGGGAAACACTGCAGTCTAGCCATGTCTGCAGCTGTCACTTTTGATGGAACGAAAATTAATTACCTATTAAAAATAGTACTAATAATACTAGCTTCAGTGGCCGCATGGTCTAAAGCATCATCCTCGCGATAGACTGGACTGCCTATGACGTAAAAGGAGGGGCGCGAATCCCGATTGGGTGTACTGAAGGTGGTTATTTCTTACATGTTTTTAACACTCTTTTTCCCCAAAAACTAAGATACATTTTTTTCTAAATTCAACCTTCCTCATCCCTAACATATTAACCTAGCTTGTGCATATGCGTATAACTTGAATGGGTAGTAATACGTGATTCTAAAAATTTTTTAAAAATGCTATTAATTTATTAAAATAATATGAATGTTTGGCTCAAAACAAGATGTTTGTATTTTCTAAAGTTTATTTCTACCAGAATATATTACTTTAAAAAACACTGACGTTTAAACAAAGGAAAAACAGTTTACAATCGTTGAACACCAAAACTAGTGACAAATACTATTTACGGGATATTGGTAATCATGTCGTTTGAAATATTTAAAGTGCAATTTCTAAACCGACTGATTTTATCAGCACACGAGAATGTCTATGAGCGAGACTAAAAGATCCTACCAATTTTGTCGGGAAAGTATTTTCACATACTTTTCAGGGTTCTTTTACGTGTCACAATCAACATGAGACCGAAGGCTTTACTTTCCCTCTAAAGGAAGTTGTGCTACGGATTTTTATCGATCAAGAAAAATCCCTCGACTCCGGCTGGGTTTGAACCGATGAACATTGGAACTTGAGGCGAGCACTTTACCCCAAGGGCATCGAGGTCAACGAGAGTCATATAGTATTGAACAGCGAGTAGTATCAGATGGGTAGTGTTTCGAATAGTTATTTGCGTTATATGATAGTTCGAGATCTTAATTGATCACTTATATGTAGCTGAAGATTTCTGTACGTCCATCACAGACTCTGCCTAAAATTTAAGGAGATACTGAACCGTCCAAGTGTCATTTTTCGATCTAAAAGAATATCTAACTTTTTTAAACCATGACTTACTACCCGTTAGGGTTATACGCCTTTGTACTAATTACTCTAATGTGTTAAGAATTAGGACGGTTGAATTTAGATAAGATAAGATAAGATAAGATTTTCATAAGGTTCCCCCTAGGCGTGTTTTGAATTAGAGAGCTAACCCTTAAATGAAGGGTACCTAGTTTACTGAAGGGTGAAAATAGAAAGAAAAAGTGAATTTCTCAAAATCTGCCCAAACGATTTTGATAGAAATTTTGTATCTAGACACTGCTTAACATTGAAAATAAAAAGGCAACTTCTGCCCCTTAAAAATTACTTTGAAGATACCTTAAACAAGAGTATATTTCAAATTTGGATTATATCTCTGCAATTGTTTGAGATACGAAATAGCTTATCATTGTAAAGTTGTGGTTCTAATAAATTTGAAAATGTTTTATTTGAAATCTATATTTTATAAATCTATTAGTCTCTGGGCTCTATGCACCAAAGAGCATAAAATAAAATTCAATGACATCAATGGTATGTATTTATTTATTTTCAAAAACATCTCAAATTTATATATCAATTATTATATTAATATTATTTCGGAGGTATTTGAAATGTGAATTTGATTGTATGCTCTTTGATGGAGAGATTTACCTCTTATCTAAATGTTTCTGTAATAGTGTATATTATTACATTTATGCTATTTTCATGGGGAGTTTTTGGCCACAATGTATTTTATTTTGTTTCACAAATCAAATGCATTTTTGTAAATGTTTCTATTTTATGTTAAAATATAAAGAAAGTCTGTGGGGTGCATTGTACCATTTATTTTATTCATGCCACTAGAAAGAAACTTTTTTATAGGTTAATAAATTTGATATATCAATAAATGTCTAAATTTATTTTACATGTTAAATTTCTGATTTTAAATTAATAGAAATAATAAACCTTAAGTGTACTGAAGCTAGACTACTTTCATATATTACAGAGCCTAGCGCATGCGCAGAAGACGAGTTCATGTGTTACAACGGTCAGTGTGTGTCTCTGAGACACAGGTGTGACCTACACTACGACTGCTGGGACAAGAGCGATGAACTGCAATGCGGTGAGTAAGCCTACATACTTTCCAACAGAATCCGTAGCTGGATAGTTGCGGGAGGACAACTGCGTGAGTTATGGAGAGAACACGGGTTTACAGTGGCGTGTAGTATGTTCTCACCCACTTTGTCCCCATTTGACCAATCCTACATAGTCTCTTTGGAATGTTGCCAGGGTAAGAAGAGATTGTTAAATCTGTACCTGTTATTTGTTCTAACCTACTTTGTCCCCATTTGACCAATCCTACACAGTCTCTTTAGAATGTTGCCAGGGTAAGCAGAGATTATATTCTGAAAATTGAAAAATGACACCTGGACACGGGAATCGAACCCGGGACCTCTGGCTTAGTACGCCAATGCTCTAACCACTGAGCTATCCAGGATTCGTCCCGTGCCCAGGGTCATTCTTCACTCATATTTTAAGGCAGAGGCGATGATGGACTATGATGGATAGAATATGATATCTAGATGGAATAATTCCCACTAATAAGCATAGTAATAGCTCTGGCTATTAATTCTTAAGAAGAGAATGTGAAATCTGTACCTGTTATTTGTTCTAACCTACTTTGTCCCAATTTGACCAATCCTACACAGTCTCTTTAGAATGTTGCCAGGTTAAGCTGATGGTCTAGGGCTTCACTCTTACAATATATTTTATTGCCGACGACGGGGGAGATTGGGTTCCAAATGCCAGCAGGGTATACTGATGGTCACTTTCCGAAAATAATTTCCCACTTTTTCCCTACGCAAATTCGGGTACATTTCCTCACAGTTTTATACATATTATTCCTACCACACTAGTGTAATATATATATGTGTGAACCCACTTTGGTGGCCACATGGTCTAATACACTATTCTCGCAGTAGACTTAACTGCCGACGATGGGAAGACCGAGGTTCGAGTCTAGGTCAGGTGCACTGAGAGTGGTTTATCCAAAATGGTTTTCCACTCTCCCTTCACGCAAATATGGAAACACTTCCTCTCTCTCTCTCTCTCTCTCTCTATATATATATATATAGGCCTATATATATATAAATATATCACTTTTCTAATTCCTAAAACTATTAGTGTGATTAGTACATAAGCGTATTACCCGAACGAGAAGTAAAACGTGGTGCTAATATATTTATATATATATATCTGTGTGTGTGTGTGTGTGATTATGTAAAACCTGAAGAGGTAGTAATTCGTGGTGTGAAAATAGGTCTCTACCTACCCTTGAAATACTCTACACCACGCAAATGACTAAAACTGATAGGGCACGCGTCAAGGTTCACACAATGGATGTAGTAATGACCCGACTTAATTGGTTCTGGTTTCTTGTTCCTCCATCCTGTGTTCTACCATGCTCATACCGGTCACATGGTTCAAATGGGTTGTTATTCTTTCCCTCGTCGTTGTCCCGCAGGCGATGTGGAGTGCGACACTGGCTACCGGAAGTGCTTGAGCGGAGGACAATGCGTCCCGGAGAGCAACTGGTGTGACTACTTCATGGACTGTCCCGACGGCTCCGACGAAATGGACTGTGGTGGTGAGAATGTATTGTCTTACCTTGCTCGATTACACTGTGGCCCTATATTTTCATCTGTACTATAGTTTGCTAAAAATATGCTTGAGTGGTGCAGATAGGCCTATATATAATTAGCACCGCGTCTTATTACCGGTTCGTGTTATACGCTTATGTACTAATTACGCAAATAATTTTAGGGGTTAAAGGGGTAATATTTAAAGGAATTGTATTTGCATTTGAGGTGACCTGGCGGTCTAGGGGTAAGGTATCAGACTTCTGTGCTGAGGGTCTCGGGTTAAATCCTCGGTCCCAGCACAGATTTATCTGATTGCCGAACCCTTCCTTCACCTCTTGACAAGACGTGCATTAATCACAACTTGTGATTGTTTGGAATGCCAGGCCTCCACCGTGGTTCGGATTCCACGTTAAACTGTAGGTCTTACATTTAATCTCATAATCACCCTACCATTACACATTAGCGTAAGAGCGTATAATCCGATCAGGTAGTAAGAAGCGGTGATAATAATAATAATAATAATAATAATAATAATAATAATAATAATAATAATAACTGCATTTGCCTGGAGGGAGAGTGGAAAGTCATTTGGGGAAATCCACCCTCAGTACACCCGACAGAGATTTGAACCTCGATCACCCCGTCATCGGAATTCCAGTCTACTATGTGACTAGCGCGTTAGACCATGAGGTCCCCGAAGTGGGTATGAAGCTATTCACATGCATTGCAACGCAAACTTAAAACAGATGATTATCGACATATTTAATGTTGTGGTGGATAAACATATACCCTATTTTAGATCATTCTCCCGATAGATGTTTTCAAATTATAGGGCTGAGTCGTGGCACAATCCAATAAAGAGTTATTTCAAATCTCCTCATAACAACCAAAAATGCTGTCCACTTGCTTCTAACTCTACAGAGCATGCGCACTGATTTGAGACGGTTGGTTTCAAGATTTGATTGGTTCCCCCGCGCCGAAGGTCTCTGGCAAAGAGGACAAAGGAAAGATGAGTTGAACTCTAGCAGAACAGCTTGCACTAATAAAACGGAAATCTTATGATTGGTTTAAAGCTCGTTCGTCACATGACCACGTTAATACTCAGCGCTTGTTTTTCAGCGAAAGAAAAAAAGCTTTATTTACTCGCTCTTCGCCAAACGCAGAGCAGAATCTATTCAAGTGGCGCAGCAATTCACACGCAAGAAGAAACGTACGTTGGTCACAGATTACTTGCATCACAAGCTAGAAGTAGCCGATTACAGACAAGTTTTATTTTCTAGCGGACGAACGGATCCTTAAGATAAATAGCCTGATGGGTGTTTTTAAGTTATTATGTTGTCTGGTGCAAGAAATTAAAACAGAATAATAACGAATACATACTTTCAAATTATGAGTAATTTAAAATAAATTTACATCCTCTTCGTTTCTACAGGTTGTTGTTTATTTTGGTCAAAATATGTTTTGCCATAAAAATTGTAAAAACACCGGCGTTTTCATGCGTTGCCTTCCAGCCCAACTTAAGAACTTGTCCCCCACGGATAACACCTAACTTAAGTGGAATTGAGAGCACTGAAATGATTTTACCATAGTTTTAAAAAAATACAACATTATTTAAAAACAATTAACAACTCTCTTCGGTGGCCGAATAGTCTAAGGCGTCACTCTTGTGTTAGACTAGACTGCCAATGACACGGATATCATAGTTAGAATACCGGTCGGGTGTACTGAGGGTGGTTTTCTACTTTCTCTACAGTAAAATGCGAGTACACTTCCTCTAAATTCAGCCTTCCTTGTCTTTAATTCATCAGCGTAAATTAGTAAATATGTGAATAATCTGAACAGGTAGTAAGACACGGTGCAAAATGAATATATATATATATACATATACACACACAAGTCCGTAGTCAGGGAGGGAATTTAGGGATTCAAACCCCCAACTCCCCCGAAATGTTATGAACAAAATATTCATGGCTTTATTTATAATTCAAACAATATCAAAATTAAGAAACAAGTACAAATTAGGGGGCTGTGTTACAATAAAAAGCATTTCAGAGAGATTCTAGAACTGTTTATCATTTATAAAATTTTTATAGCCTTCCGCAATTGGGGGATGTGCCCACCAAACACTCCTAGAAAATTATTGTCTGGCTACGGCCTTGCATATATATATATATATATATNATATATAATACATGAGCTCTTTAGAGTGTTGATACTTGATAGGGTAAGCAGAGCTTGTTAAATCTGTACCTGGAATAGGATTTCACCTTCAATGTGAGCATTTGATTAATCATCATCCATTTTCCTGTTAGTTGGTGGTGCCTTTTTAAGTAACCACCAACTGGTGACCTGGTGGTCTAGGGGTAAGGGGTCAGACTTCTGTGCTGAGGGTCCGGGGTTCAATCCTCGGTCACGGCACAAATTTATCTGATTGCCAAACTCTTCCTTCACCTCTGACAAGATGTGTATTAATCACAACTTGTGAATGTGAGGAATGCCAGGACTCTACCGTGGTTCGGATTCCACGTTAAACTGTAGGTCCTCCATTTCATCTCACAATCACCCTACCATTGCACATTAGCGTAAGTGCGTATAACCCGAATGGGTAGTAAGACGCGGTGCTAATAATAATAATAATAATAAGTAACCACCATTTTTTTAGATTAATTCGATTGTATCACAAACTGACGTGATAGGGTATTCATGATAATTCCTAGTAGCTGAATCAAATCCAATTATGACAACCTGTGGTGTAGTGGTCAGTGCACCTAGCTACGAACCTAGATGTCCCGGCTTTGATTCCCGGCTGGTACCTTGGGTATTTTTTATCTTAGGTGTAATTATCCCAACGAACACCAAATGTTGTTAAATTAGCCCTACATTATGTTTAAGACTCCCACTAGCCCACGCCTCCATATTTACTATCATCACTTCATCTCATTGCGGGTACATGTAGACAACCTTAGAAACGCCACGCTAATGTTGGGAAGTAGAACCACATCGCCAGCGCTTGCAGCGTTAGTGCCGCGAACTAAAATATTCCAAGCGGCATGCTACACTTGGAAAACAACGCATTTTCTATTGCGGAATGTTAATTAATCAATCCTTACATCAAATTCAGTCAAATGTAGCTAAATCCATTATTATATAAATATATCACGTTATAAAATGTAAAACGTATTTTTTTTTAAATAAACGATAAATTGCTAACAAAACAGTAGTGGCGAATTTTACATAAACTTCACACTTCCTTTTCTATGGACTTCACGTCTACGCACGCGCATTTCTCTGTGACGTCATTGCACGCTGTTCCTAGTGATAGTGACCCACCTCGGTGGCGTAGTTGGCTAACGCGCTAGTCGTGTTGAGCCCGACTGCCGAGGACGGGGAGATCGAGGTTCGAATCTCTGTCGGATGAACTGGGGGTGGTTTTCCTAAATGGTTTTCCACTCTCCCTCCACGCAAATGCGGGTTCACTTCCTATATTCAACCTTCCCAATTCCTAATCCATTAGCGTAATTAGTACTTAAGCGTATAACTCGAACGGGCAGTAAGACGTGGTGCTAAATAATAATAATAATAGTGATAGTGCCCCAAACTAGTTTACGGGATCAGCTAATCCTATCACTGTTTTGCCCACTCCATGAGTGTGCCCTGGGCAACGCTCTGTGCCACCAGAACGGCAAATAGTCTACATACAGGCGACAGGATTGGATGTTATGTCCCTCCCGGTCAGTAATGCCATCCGTTAAAAAATAAAAGTGTATTGAATCTATATGTGGTAGATTGTCAAAGTATCGGCCACTCAAGAGCTATCTACAATCTACGAGAGGAACTAAGCTGGTTCAGTGGTTGAACAATGGTGCGAAAAGCCAAAGTTCCCGGGTTCGATATCCATGGACAGGTTGTCTGTCATTTTTTACTTTATTGAACTATACATTAAAATTAACTCTAACCGGCTGAAGGAGGATTTTACTGAAACCTGACCCTCATGGTCAAATGTCACACTCTATAACTTCTAATCTCAACCTTCCCCGTCGTTCCAGCGATCCAGAGTCGTGCGTGCGCCCCCCACGAGTTCCGGTGTGAGAACGGCCAATGTATCCCTGCCCACCTGCGCTGCTTTAACTCGGGGAACTCCCGCCAGGGCTGCGCTGACGGATCACACCTCATCGGCTGCAGTGAGTATACACCGGAGGCTTTCGATAGCCACGGGATTATTGTGAGGTGTTGCTTCCTATTTGAATATTAAAACTCCTTTTAAATATAAAATGTTAATAAATATTCTGGAGCGATTTACAGACCCCTCCCCTCTTGCTTAAGGTCCTTAGACAAGGATTGGGGGGCTGGTCTTTACCCTCCCAAAACTATTAACACTATACCTCTGTTCGTTTATTTAATACTACATGAGTAAACGGGGCTACCCGGAGGATTTAGGGGGCCTGGGGCAAATGCATTTTGAAGTCCCCCCCCAACACCCTTTCTTAAAATGCATTTTTAAGGTAACCCACCACCTTTTCTTAAAATGTATTTTGAAGGGCCTCCCCCCCAACTTTTCTTAAAATGTATTTTGAAGGTAACGTCCCCCCCCTTACACCTTTTCTTAAAATTTATTTTGAAGGACTTCCCCCCCACACCTATTCTTAAAATGCATTTTGAAGGTCCTTCCCCCGCCCTAACACAATTTCTTAAAATGCATTTTCATTTTCATTGGACAAAGATAAGTGTTTTAAGTTTGCTAACTTTTTCAGTAACGATAAGTGGTTACTAGTGTTTATAATATAAGGAACGTACTTGGATGAAACAGATAATTAGATTAATTGGTACAACTTCTTTGGTCAATCAAACAATATAAATATGAAACATAACATGAAGATAATTGATTCAATTAGAAACTAATATATCGATAAGTTTAACATTTCTAAAATATAATCATTGAGATTGTTAAATAGTAAAGTTCTAAGATTAATTAGCATAAAAAGAAAACAATGTTGATAATAATTAGTAATGATATAGATTAAATGCATTTATATATAATTATTATTATTTTACCTTACATACACATTCTTACCGCATCCCCACATTTACCCTCTCACATCGACAATCGAGACTGCTCGCAGGTCTTGAGCAAGCTTATGCCGAAAGAATCTTATGGTGGCAGCAGTTTTAATTTTTAGATGTAGCACCACACTTGAGGTGCACTCAATCCGACTATGAAACTGTCCCTTATTGCATGTTGTTTCCGCCGACAGGGGAGTGGCTGTGTCCTCTCAACAGCTTCAAGTGTCGTAACGGTCCTTGCATCAACTCTTCTCTGGTGTGCGACGGGAACATCGACTGTCTCGGGACTTGGGTGGACGAGGATGGCTGCCGTGAGTCAAAGAAACCCTCAGAGCAAAGAGCCGATACCTCCCACCCCCTCCCGCGTGACAATGACCAAAATATAGGAGTCATTTTATAGAACATTCAATTCACTTCTTATATGCCTTGGTGGCCTCATGGTCTAAGGCGTCACTCTCTCGCAATATACTACACTGCTGGAGACAGGGAGATCAAAGCTCTAATACCGGTCGGGTGTGATGAGGGTGGGTTTTTCCCAAATGGTTTTCCACTCTCTCTCCACGCAAATGCGGGTACTCTTCCGCTAGATATAATTCCTAATCAATAAAACCATTGGCTTAATAACATTAACATACGCGTACAACCTGAACAGATAATAAGACGCGGTGATAAAAAAAAAAGTGTTCATCGTAAAAAATACGTTTGTATATTTTAAAGGTTTGTTCCTTTCAGAATAGTAATATTGTATCTTCTGTTGTCAGCCTTCTCCTGCTCCAATGTGGAGCCGAGGTGTGAATGCAGGGACACGCAGATAAACTGCACTGGTCTGGGTTTGAAGGAGGTACCCCCTGACATTGAGGAGGAGATCACGTGGTTGTGAGTATGTAGTCCTGTCTTAATGTGACACACACTGTGTAGTCTTTATATATTTTATTATTTTAATATAAATATAATTATTGTTTACATAATTAAATATTTCTTATATATTAATTCATTATTATTTTATATAACTATCACATTTTTATGTCTACCACCCTTTTTTCATTAATTTATTTTTGTAAGAATGGTACATTTTGCTCTCTTGTGCTTTTGCGCACGTTTTTTCTTTAGTTCGCAAAGTATTTTTCTCAAAGGTGGAAGTGCACAGCTTAAAACAAAAGTCTTTAGAGCCTGTCTCACTCCACGGATAACACCTAGCTTAGGTAGATAATACAGCTCAAACCCGGCGTCTCAAGAGCCCTTCTCACCCCACAGATAACATCTAGCTTAACACAGCTCGAAACAAAAGTCTTAAAGAGCCCGTCTTACACCATGGATAACCACCTAGCTTAGGTAGTTAACACAACTAAAACGAGGCGTTTTAAGAGTTCATCTCACCCTCAGATAACATCTTGCTTAGATAGGTAATATGGCTCGAAACAAACGTCTTGAGTTCTATATCACTACTATACCACGAATAACACCTAGTTTAATTAGTTAATACTACTAGAATCAAACATCTTAAGAGTGCCACAGATAGTATCTAGCTTAGATAGGCAATACAGCTCGAACCAGACGTGTTAATATCCCATCTTACACAAAAGATAACATCAGGTAGGTAATACAGCTCGAACCAGACGTCCTGAAAGTCCGTCACGCTCCACAGTTAACATCTAGATTAGATCGGTAATACAGCTCGAACCAGAGGTCTTAAGAGCCCCTCTTACACCACGAATAACGCCTATCTTAAGTAGTTAATACAGCTTGAATGAGACATCTTAAGAGTGCGTCTCACTCAAAGATAACATCTGGTTTAGATAGATAATACAACTCTAAACAAATGTCTTAAAAGCCCGTCCTACACCACGAATAACACATAACTTTGGTATTTAATACAGCTGGAGCCAGTTGTCGCGTCGTGGTGTGGTTTCCTACATTTTCCATTGAAAACAGTGAAAATGGATACTTAATACGGTTTCGCTGGTACCAGTTCCATTATTTTCTAAAGTAGAATACAATAAACCACACTACAATATGAAGCCTGGATACAGTTTGTATAACCTAACTGAATCAAATAGCCAAAGCTATTATTTATGCTTTTATTGAGGATTACTCCATCTAGATATCATATTCTGAAAATTGAAGAATGACACTTGGACACGGGAATCGAACCCGGGACCTTTTGGCTTAGTACGTTAATGCTCTAACCACTGAGCTATCCAGGATTCGTCCAGTGGCCAGGGTCATTCTTCACTCATATTGTACTTCACACACTTGTAGCCGACGATTTCCGCACGTCCATCATAGACTCTGCCTTAAAATATTAGTGAAGAATGAACCAGGTCACGGGACGATTCCTGGATAGCTCAGTGGTTAGAGCATTAACGTACTAAGCCAAAAGGTCCCGGGTTCGATTCCCGTGTTCAGGTGTCATTTTTCAATTTTCAGAGTATGATAACCTTCCTGAGTTAGATGCTATCAGTGCAGGGAGACGGTCTCTTTAATTGCTGTTGGGTGTGCTTTAGCGTCTTTCACTATGTTCCGGAATCGATCCCCGACATGATGCCCAAATTCGGAATATATAGAAGGCTCTACTCTAGTTTGTTGGATAGAAGAACTATTGGTTGTGTTTCTGATAACTAAAAGTATCCCATAATCACACACGTCCATCCAATATGTCTTAAACTATGAGTGACGTATGTCCCTGAGTGCGAGATAATATCTAGATAGCTAATAGGGGAACATTGACGCTTTAAGGTTATCGTGTTCAGGAGTTATCCATCGACAGTATTTAAATTAATTCCCGTTAACAACTCTTTATCCGTTACCAAAGATAGTTTCAACCATTTGTGACAATTAAAAAACAAGAATCTTTCCATTCTATTATATTTACAAGATTCTATTTCAATAAACTTGGCTTTTTGATATTTTTCAAATTATAGATTTGTAAAAAAAAAAAATTGGTCTAATTTGACCAAATTCGCTGAAGAGAGATTTTATGCCGACAATGTAGTTTTCTCTCGTCTCTACAGGCGAATTTTGATTTAATTCCTTTTAAATACACCCTCCACATCTCGTTCCCTTAGATTAGTCGAAGTATATTATAGTGAGCTTTGTCCCTAGAAAATGATGAGTATTTTGTTTAGTACCAACAGAAGTTGATGGGCTGAGCAAAGATCATCTTGAGTTAAATGCCTGTTAGAAAAAGCCATTAAAGTGTTATCAATGCGCACCAAAACCAAAAGGGTTTCTACAAGGAACACCATCTGTTATCACTCACCCGCATCGGTGGTCGATTGATCCATGGCATCAATATCACAATAGTATGTATGCCAGTGACGAGGAGATTAGGATTCAAATCCTTACTAGGTTAAAGTGCGGGTGACAGGGGACGCGAGAAAATGTAAGTGTTTTAGCAGATTTTATAGCAAAACAGTTTTTGGCCTAAATAAATAAAATGTTGCTCCATTAGGAACAAAAATTTAATTTTCTTCACACGTTGATATCAACAGTTGACCCGCCTCGGTGGCGTAGTTGGCTAACGCGTTAGTCGTGTTGAGCTCGACCATCGAGGACGGGGAGATCGAGGTTCGAATCTCGGTCGGGTGAACTGGGGGTGGTTTTTCCTAAATGGTTTTGCACTCTTCCTCCACGCAAATGCGGGTTCACTTCCTCTAAATGCAACCTTCCCAATTCCTAATCCATTAGCGTAATTAGTACTTTAGCGTATAACCCGAACGGGTAGTAAGACGCGGTGCTAAGTATTATTATTGATATCAACAGTTGTTTAATATCTGTCATGAACATAGTGGAATTAGATAAGAAACTTTTTAAATAAAGAGAAACTTTTTAAATGAAGATACAAAGTTGTCATTAAATTCCAGGAAACCCTTAACAGATATTCAAGAACTGTTGTCATCACCGTATGAAGAAAATTAAACTAAATGTTGCTACTGAAGAATTATTTTATTTATTTTGACCAAAAAATGTTGATACAAAAACTGCAAAATTACTCGCTTTTTCTTATGTACCCTACACTCCCACCTTAACTGAGGGTGTTTTTTTCTAAGTGGTTTTCCACTTTCCTTCCACGAAAATGCAGGTACCTTTCCTATAAATCATGTATTACTCATTCCTACCGTGTGTATATGTATGTAGCCTGGACGTGTAGTAAGACGCATTGACAGAAAATATTTGCTGCCATCAAGTACCTAACATCCGTCCTGCACCTTTTCCCCAATTTATGATATTTTTCTTTATCACCGCGTCTTACTACCTGTTCAGGTTATACGAATATATGATAATTAATCTATTAGGATAGGGATGTGGAAGAAAGCATTTTAGAGGTAATCTACCCACATTAGTATGTAAGGTGAGTGGGAAACCATTTTAGGAAACCTCAACAGTATACCAGTCCGGGAATCAAACCCCGATCTCCCCGCCATCAGTAGGCTAGTCTAACACTAGAGTGACGCCTTAAACCATTAGGCCACAGAAGTGGCCTATCCTTTTTTTTGTTAGTTAGACCTACATTCACATTCTTTTTATTTATAATCGGGATGCTATAGGAATAAAGTCTTAAAAAGATATAAAAGAAAACGTACCTAACATTGACTTAAAGCTACCATATAATATTTTCTAATGGTCCATCCTGGCGTCCTTGGTTCTGATCCTAACCAGGTTGGTATAAGGCCTGATCACCCTGGATTTGCGTGCGTTAGTTGTATCTCAGCTACATTGTGTTCGGGCGTCTGGTAGTTTCACGTTCCCAACCAGCGGTTTGATTTTAATGGAAGATGACATAAACTAAAGATCACAAAATAAAATTAAGGATTAATTTATTGAACAATTTGGCTAGCTATGAAATAATTACTATAAATAGTGGAAGTTGAGTTGGAGTGACATATCCAAATCTTTGACTGCGCGAACGTTTTAACACACGTCCACCTTAGTTTGACGGTGTTGTCGAGTGTTTTTATAAATGACTGCCACGAGGGCTTCTTGAAACACTTACCACGGCCCCTTGGACGATTTCTTTTCTTAGAAAGAATTCGGCCAAGGTCGCCTTCACTGTCACTTAAAAAATGACACCTCGGAACAGGGACATTTTACAATTTGGCCTGTTCTTTACTGATAGTTTTTAAGGATCGTAAATACTAAAAACACAATATGTATTGTACCCTTATTTTAGAATGTTAGATCACGTTCTTTACTAAAAATACATAAATTCTGCTAAAGTTAACATGAAATATTGTGTTATGCTTCAATCTTACATACAGTAGCCCAATGGCTTCTTTGGTGCTGACTGACAGTCAACATTTAGGTATATACCTAAATTTTGACTGTCAGAAGTGACAGCTGTTAAACACATGTTTTTTGTAGATCATATGGTTCGGCGTAGGGATACATAATTTGGTCTGGTAGCTTTTCAAAGCCGTCAGCTGTCAGTCAGCACCAAAGAAGCCATGGGGCTACTGTACGTATGTTTAAGTATATCACATGTTAGAAGTGACAGACGCAGAACACATGATTGGCCGTACACATACATGAAAGTAGATTCATGCACTTTTTTTTTAAATACTGTCAAATAAGGTTTATCCAATGGTGACCCTACTATAGAATTACATTTATGACCACGATGTATAATCTCTACGGCAAAAGGGAAGGCAACATTTGCCAGATGGTAAAGCGGGCTTTTTTTTTTTGTTTCAGTCACATGGGCAGCAATTATTTGAACGCCACCCTCAATGAAGACTCGTTTGTTATGTTGGACAGACTGCTCTACTTGTGAGTTACACTTCAATTTAATAATTTATTTATGTAGAGGATTTATTTATCGTATGGCATTACTGGCTGGGAGGGTCATGTCATCCAGTTCGGCCGCCTGTAAATAGACTATTTGTCGATCTGGCGGTACACCTATGGAGGTTGTCTACATGTACCCGCCAAGATAGCAGCCGGGAATCGAAATCACGACCCTTATTTTAGTATCAAGGTGCACTGACCATTACACCAAGGTGCCTGATATGGAATATAATGAGGAGCTATTTGAACGTAAAGTTGTGGCTCCGGTTTATAAAACTGAGATAAATGGCTGGAGGTATCGTTGTGCTGACCACATGACATCCAATAATTTTGCACTTTCTTGGCTGCCGCTCGATCTGTATATCTTGCTTGTGAGCTGACTCCATGGAGTTTTTTTTAAACATTATGTACTATTCTGAAATAATCTCCAGTATATTTGGTCCATATGTCCCGCAGAGATCTCGCCAACAACAGCATCTCTTGGATCCCTCCTCTAATGTTTCGGAATCAATGGCGGCTTCACATACTCAACCTTCAACACAACTGCATCCAAACACTCGCCAATAGTTCCTTCTACGGTCTGCCCAACCTTCGTGGACTGTGAGTACACCCGTTATCATGTCACCCCAGTGTATTAATTGGTGTCAAATATTCTAGAGACGTATTCCCTCCCACCCACCAAACATTAAGACAAGTTTTTATAAACAAACATGTGTATATAAGCGCCTAGTTTCTAAGTTAGGAGGTATAGGTTCAGGTGATAAACAATCCGACAGAAGAAGCGATGCAAATAAACAAGACAAAGTTTAACAAAAACACAAGACAGTACATATTGTTATGAAAATCGTTCAAAATGGTGTTCTGTATTTCGGTGCATTCTCTAAGCCTGCGTTCCATGTCTGTCGGGTACACTTGAGGTGTTATGTATTTTCTCATATCAATTTACAATACAATCTCTTAAAATGTCAACCCCCAAGGAACAGGAGTTGCGTAAACAATGGACTTTAAATATCTCCAGAGATAAAAATCCATTGGGATCAAATTTGATGTTCGAACAGACCTTTCAATGGATCCATCAATACCAATCCATCTTTGAAGAAAAACTTTAATAACTCTAAAACTAAGAGTTTCTAGACACATGTTTCTATTTACTTTTCTAAATGTTTGGCTGGTGGGAATAAGCCCCTGGAATATTTGACAGCAATTAAAATACACCCTATATATAATTTATCGCCGCGTCTTACTACCTGCTCGTGTTATATGCATGATAATTACTCTAATGGGGTAAGGATGAGGAAGGAATTATTTTAGATGAAATCTACCTGCATTTGTTTGGAAGGAGAGTGGAAACCATTTAGGAAATAAAACACCCTCAGTAGACCTGACCGGGATTCGATCCCCCGTCTTCAGCAGACCACTCTAAGCGAAAGTGACGTCTTAGACCATTCAACCACAGAAGCGGGTACCTATATTTTAGTAGAGAACAATACCAACTAAACGATTGACATGTTATGGTGCGGCCTAAGGGAGCGCAAGTATTTTTATAGTTTTTTATAGAATTGAATTTTTTTGGCCAAACAAATCAAATATTTATCCAGTAGCAACTAAGAGTTTAGTTTTCTACACATGCTAATATCTTGAATATGTGTCAAGGGTGGAATTTTATCGACACTTTTTAAATAAAGAGAAAAAGTTTTGACAACATTCCTGGACACCCTTGAAAGATATTCAAGATCTGTTGATATTAGCATGTGCAGAAAACTAAACTCTATGTTGCTACTGGAGAAATATTTGATTTGTTTGGCCAAAAAAAAAGTAATGCAATTAAAACTTTAAAATTACTTGCGCTCCCTTCTGCTGCACCTTAATACTTGCTGACTAAGAAGTTATTTTAAGAATATTATTGCTGTTTATTGACCGACTCTGTGGTCTAGTGGTCAGGGTTCCCGACTACAGATACAGAGATCCCGGGTTCGATCCTTGGCACTTCAAGATGTTTCTGTGAAAGCAGTTGGTCTGGAACGGGGTCAACTCAGCCTCTTGAGGACAAATGAGGAGGTACTTGAATGAAAAAGTAGCTCTGGTCTATAAAACTGAGATTAACACTATTTACAGACATTTTCACTATAGTCACTAACAGACAGCAGTCACTTAGTCTATATGGCTTTATTGTGCGCTGACTCCACGAAGTTTTTTAATTTATTTTTATTATATTTTTTAATTCCTCATTTAAGACAAAGACTAACTAAAATAAATTATATGTTGCAGACATCTTCAAGGAAATAGTATTCAAGCTCTCGAACCCATGGCCTTCTACGGGCTATCTTCACTCACAATGCTGTAAGCATTCAACTAGTGCAATGTTTCTCAAACTGTGCTACGCGTACCCACAGCTTTACGCGACGTTCCACTGATTCTCATTAATAAAAACAATATATATTTTGATGATAATAAATTTGACAAAAAAAATGCAGATTTTGACATGGTGTAATTGACTTTTATAAATGTCCCTTTCCTTTTGTCACAGCTTTATTCATCTTATCATTAGAGCTTTAATGTGAGAGTGTAGGGATTTCGAGCTAAGGGCAGTATTTTCAGACTTTTTATATCAAAACATTGTTTAGGTCAAAATAAATCAAATACTACCCCATTAGAAACAGAGAGTTTAATTTTCTTCACATGATGACCTCAACAGTTGATTAATATCTGTCAAAGTTGTCCTAGAATTTTACGACAACTTTTTTCTCTTCATTTAAAAAGTTTCTCATCTAATACCGCTATGCTCATGACATATAATCAACAACTGTTGATATCATCAAGTAAAGAAAATAAAACTCTTACGTTTCTACTGGAGTAGTATTTGATTTATTTTGGCAAAAAAAAAAAGTGTTGCTATAAAAACAGCAAAAACACTGACCTTAGCACCTTAGCTCGCGTCCTCTACACTCCCACCTTAATAAAATGTGATAAGAACAAAATACTTTCCATAGGTATTAGTTTAATTTTTTTTCTATGAAAATCTGGAAGGGATACATTGGTTAGTTAAAGGCCCTGAAATGGGTAAACAAATAGTGAAAGTTTGGCAAACTCTAAACTATCGTGTTACATTTATTTAATTAATACACTTAAAGGCTATTATACATTTGAGACAAAGACGTACTTTTTGGATGGCATTCTGACGGAGTGCTTTGTTTTTAGGGACCTTAGTTGGCAGAGGATCAGCAATGTTTCCCAGGGAGCCTTCGTTGGTCTTCGCAGCCTTGTCGGGTTGTGAGTACATTGTTGAAGGGTACAGGGGAAAAGAGAGGAAAGTCAAATTCTAGTTCTAATTGAATTACTGCTGCTATCTGTTAGAAAATAATTAAAGCTTTATAACTTATTTGAGATTATGGTTAAAAGAGCTTTCTGTCATATTTATATTAATTTAAAAAAAGTACTTGCTGGGGTATTTATGGGATAGAAGTTGTCTTGTAAAATATGTGTAATGTGACTTCCCCCCTCTTTTCCCCTAGTATCCTTCAATTATCTATGTTAAACATCTACATATAGAGTAAACAAACGTCTTGGCCACATAATGAACGACGGGTAACTAATGATCAGTGCATTGTTTCCATGATCAGCAGAGTTTGTTTAAAGTTTAAACTGTGCCTATAAATTGTTATCATGGAAAAGCATGGGATGGCCCTTGAAGCTATTTGGAGTACTCTTCACCTTAATTATATATATATATTTTTACGACAATTAGATGCCTTTAGAAGTGGTCTTCTCCCCGCAATATTTTGAAAAATGGATCTTCTTATAAGTGATTTGGAATGACCCTCTTCTGGAATTTTTTTGATTATTAGATGCCTCTAGGAGATATTTGAATTACCGACAAATTTTTGAAAATTGAAAGTTTTCATTAACTACTTGGAGTGGTCCTCCGGTGAAAATGATTCAAAATTACATGCCTCTATAAGCTATTTGGAGTGGTCCTCCCCTTGAAATTGATTCTAGAAGCTATTTAGGGTGCTCCCCACTTGAATTTTTTTTACGGTTAGATACCTCTAGAAGCAATTTGAAGTTTTCTTCTTCGGCTAATTTTTGAAAATTGAATTTATCTAGAAGTCATTTGGAGTTTCATTTAAGGCCATCTTTAAGCTTGATATTCGATATCAAAATATTTTAAATACATTCTAGGAAAAAAGGCTGGGGGAGATTTATTCCGGGGAAGGGCAAATTCTATCCAGAGGTAAAAATGCCTCCACTCTCACTCCCCCCCCCCCCCAAAACTCCCTCCCACCCCAAATAAAAAAAATTTTTCCCAAGGATAGGGCCCCCCGGCCCAAATNGCAATGTTTATGTTGAGGCAACAAAGTCGACTCGAGGAAATGAAAGAGTCACCGTGACGTCATGAACGAGTCAGAGCTTTCATCTCACGTGATTGCGCACAAGGTAATGACTGTAAGGGAAAACATTAGTCCATGATATTATTAGTCTGCATGCAAGAAGGACTCTAGTACAGCATCGGCACGCACTCAAAAGAACGGCATCTCTTTGACACCCAACAGCGGTCTAATAATCTCAATGTTGACTAGGAAATTTGTGTTCATTTATTATTATTGTCTTTATTTACATGGTGAAATTAAGGAATAAGCCTTCTATTACATTTAACCATGTCTTAAGTTAACATTACACTGCATTTATCAATTATTAACATTAACTAAAACACAGGAGACAAGCATTTGAGGAAAACATACACATGAACATAAAATATAGCAATGAGATAAACACGTAAAAAACCAGCAACAAAAACAGTAATCAGCTTGTACAAAGTATATCAAGATCAGTAGTGGAAACAAGAGAGATAAAATAAAATTAGTAAACATTCTTACACCAAACACGCACACACATAGATTATGTCACAGCTCACACGTTAGAGATATAGTGATTGGTGAGTTTGTTTCTAAAATCAGGCGGCCCATTCATATAATTATGTGAGTCTACAGGTGACTTGTTCCAGGCTAAGGCAGATGAGACAGTGAAAGATTTGAAATAAAAATTGGTTTTGCATCTCGGAACACGGAGATATTAGTGCTACTTTATTCAACCTCTCACACCTAAGTTATTTACCAAAGCCTTCACCGCATCAACACCTGTGTTTTTAATCCTATCTTAGAAAGTAAAAAAGAAAGACAATTAGCACATTATTATGTCAAAAGCCTTTGAATATTTAATACTGGTTTGAGCAGTAGTTTCCCTGAATATTTGCTAACATAACCTAATATATGCAATCAACTTAATAAAGGTCCGAAAAGATACACTTACAAATGAGTTTTGATTTGTTCTGAGGTCTGACTTTTGTTCACACACACATGCAACTTTAATTCCTGAGGTCGGCATTAACAAAGAACCCCTACCTAAGGATTTACTAAGAACAACATAGTGGCGTTGACAAAGAGATTGAAAAAAAAAACCAAAAAAGGTGGCAGGGACAAAAAACCACCATCTAAAAATTTCCTAGTCCAAACATGTCCTGTCACACCGGATTAAGGGGGCGGCCAGACTGAGCGAGCGAGCGCGTGAGCGACTAAAATATAAAATAGAACACATTGTTTGTAAAGAGAGGTGGCCAGACTGAAGCGAGCGAGTGACCGAGCGCGCGCGCTTGAAAGATAGAACTGGTTCTATTTTTCAAGAGCGCGCGATCGAGCCGAAACAGTCTAGTTTACAGGCGCTAGGATATATTATTGTATGTTGGTGCATTGAGTGCTAGTAAAACTTCTCAATTTTGACATTTTTTATTACTATCGATAGGTTTAGCACACTTGCTACTAACGGCTTAATTTAATTGGTAAGATCATAAACTATACTTATATGTATATATATATATATATAAAATTGATATGTTAAAATACTTCAATATTATCAAAGTAGGCCTTTATAAATAAGAATCACCATTAGCTTGGAGAGAGGATGAGAAAACCACAACAATAAATCACTTGTTAAAACCCCCCTCACTTCACTCGGCCAAGATTCGGAGCCTCCTTGTCAACAACTAAGGAGAGGTATCTGCTAATCACGCGCTCGCACGCTTGCCAGTCTGGCCACGCAGTCGCTTGCGCGCTCACTCGCACGCTTGTAAGTCTGGCCGAGCCCTTAAGCAAGCGTGGGGCCTGTAGCATAGTATTATAAAGGGGCCCCAAATTTATAAAAATGCATATAAATATTAAAATGTAAGTAATTTACATGAACACTAAATTGATTCAATAATTTTTTGCTATTCAGCCAGTTAAACGTCAGTACAGTACATTATTCAGAGGTGGTTCTAGCCTGGCGTAGTTTTGACAGAAATAATAAGTATTTGCGTGTAATGAATAAATTAGTGAATAAAGCATTTTCCATTTTCACCAGATAAATTTTCAATCTATTTATTTAAGTTTTTATTTTCTAGTGGGATCCCTAAAAAACGTGGGGTCCTGTTAAGTGCGGGGCCCTTAGCATTTGCTACTATGTAAACCGGCACTGGATAAATAAATACTTTTTTTATAGTTACAAAAGCAATCTCTATTTAGTCAAAAGTCAATTTATTTGATATGTAACAGTAGCTTTTGATAGATAAATTAATAGGTACCGATAAAATGATAATACAGTAAAGTTTAAAAACTTTTAACCTATATTCCGTTTTTTACAAATATATTTCTCTAAAGTCTGTTCACCGTAGGAATTGTTTTCTGAAAGGCCTTTTTACCTACCAGAAATCTATTATATAGTAGGATATTGGTAGGAAAAAAGACCTTTCAGAGAGTAATTCCTACCGTGAGTGGAATTTACATATACATACATTCTTACAGACAGTCCAGTGGATTTTCCTTAGTACCGCGTCTTGCTACCAGTTAGGGTTATTTGCTTATGTACTAATTACGCTAATGCTTTTTTGGGACTAGGAAGGTTGTATTTAGAGGAAGTGTTTCCACATTTGCATGGAAGGTAAGTGGAAAAGATTTAAAAAAAATTTAAAACACCTGACAGAGATTCGAACCTAATCTCCCTGTCATCGGCAGTCTAGTTTGTTGTCAGAGTTGCGGGCTAGACCACGCGGCCACCGGAGCGAATTAAAGATTTAGCCTGGGGTACGCGATCATATCTTAAGGGGTACAAAAAATTAAAAACTATATACGTAGATATTTACACATTTATATAAAATGTTTTATCGAAATCGTATATTGTTCAGTATCACATCTAGCATCATGGTAATAAACTGTTTCATTTAAGGGGGTGGGAAAAACTTTGAAAATATGGATCTTCCAGTGATCGGACATACCAGCCAGTGATTGACTCTCTAAGATACGAGAACATCGGTGTAGGGTTGTGTTGATAGTTACATTCGGATACTTGAGAAAAAAAATACACTTTAACTTTACTCCTCAAAAATCTGTATAAATTTGAGATTAAACCACTCAAAATTAGCTTGGTTCGAAAAAATAAAAATAAGCAATAACGAGGTGGTTGACAATCAATTTAAAGTTTAGTAAGAAATGTATCGTCATCCATTTTCAAAATTAATACCTACAACTTGAACAGGTGATACAAAAATAATCACATGAATAAGCTTGTACTTTGTATTTCTATTTTAGAGTTGGAAAGGATATCACTGAGCTAAATATGCTAATATTTGTTTCCACCTACACAATTTGTCTTGTCCCTTTTACTCAAGTGAATACCTTTTTTTTTAAGTACCGCGTATTACTACCCGTTCGTGCTATACGCTTTTGTACTAATGAAACAAATGGTTTTAGGAATTAGGAAGGCTATATTTAGAGGAAGTGTACTCGAATTTGCATGGAGGGAGAGTTGAAAACCACCCCTAGTACACCCGACTGAGATTCAAACCTTGATTTACCCGCCATATACAGTCTAGTCCACTGCCTTAGACCATGCGGCCACCGAAGTGGGTAAGTGTAAATTAAAGAAATTGATTGGACTAAGTTAATCTTCTCAGGATAAGTTGCTACAAATTTTTAAGGGTATTAAATAGGTGGGGTGATGCTTCAGTGGCCACATGGTCTATGGTGTCACTCTCGAAAAAGACTAGACTGCCGATGACGCGGAGGAGATAAGGGCTCAAGTCCCGGTCAGATGTACTGAGGCTGTTTATACTTAATGGTTTTCCACTTTCCCTCCACGTAAATTTGGGTACACTTCCTCTAAATTAAGCCTTAACTCATTGTTAACACATAAGTTTGTACACACATATTATGTGTGTAGCCCGAACGGGTTGTAAGACACGATGCTAAAATAAAAGCTAATCATGACTTTTTATGTTAGGAAATTTCCCATAACTCCTTTACAATATGTAAAAATACTAAATATGTCACAATACCTATTTTTCTCGATTCCGATTCTTAAGTTCAACCTCGATTTTTAGATTCTTGAACATTTTACTATTTATATTTTTCCAAGCATTCAACCTCGTATAAAAACCACAATTATTCAACTTCACAGCACAGTAAAAAGTTGTTAACAATCCACTTTTGATTTTTACAAAGATAAATATGCATCTTATCAAGTATTAAAGCATATCATACAAAAATAATTATGAATTACAATAGTAAACAAGTATTTTCACCCATAAATAAAGCCTCCCTGAGTCAAAAAGTTATAATAAACAACTGTCGAAAACACAAGTATTTTAAACTCACCAAATATGGTTGTAGCCTGTCATTGAGAGCTAATAATCGTAACATAAAGATCGATTCTCGATAGAAGCAAGAATATCGAGGTATTGAAGTATCAAGTTTGATATTCCTAAAAAATACCTCTTCATCTTGTCCGCCTGTTGGCTAAGTAAGTAGAACTTCTGCTTACGGTGTCAAGGGGCCCGGGTTCGATTCCTGGTACGGGCAGGATTTTTCTATTCTCGCACAGGGTTTTTTCCCTGTGCGCGAACGGAAAATAGTGCTTGGAGGGCTGGCCTGTTTTGCTCCCACGGCACAGATGTGGGGGAGGGGGTAGATATAGACATAACTGAGGCGAAATGTAAGTGTGTTTACAAGTTGACGTCATCTACTAGTGATGGTCCCATTTGATCGACTTGGGCTGGCGAACTAACACTAACTATAAACAAAGGAATGTTGGTCGACGCGGGAGTTGTCTCAGTTTGTAGATGGTTCTTGAAAGAGTTGGACGCTTTGAAGTTTGTGTCTAAACATGGCTATAACTTGTGTTACATTTTGTGCGGTTGTACTTCACGGATACCAGGTTCGTAGAGGAAATATCTATTACATTTATTTTGTAAATTGTTTGGGGTAGCTTTCAAATAATATTAATGAATACATTAGGATGGTCTGCACGTACCATGTTATTCATGGTACAATTTTTAGCTAAAATTATTATTCATTCTACCAGTATATTTGATTTTAACTTAACTAGTAGGTGCAAAAGAGAATCCTAAAATTCATATTTGTATATTTAGTTGCGAGTCCGTTTCTATGTTCAATTAAAACTTTGTCACATTGCTTAATAAATAAGACAATTTGTTAATGTGTTTATGTAGGGATATATTAAGATTGTTTTATTAACTACCAATTTGTTAATGTGTTTATGTAGGGATATATTAAGATTGTTTTATTAACTACCAAAAATCTAGGACTGTTTTGTTTATATAAATACTACCGGCCGTTTGACCCATTCTACGCACGGGGTAAGCCTTATCAAAATAGGACGTTAAAACAACTGGCTACGAACTTTTATATTTCTTCAATTTGTGCAATACCAAACCAAT
>CABFWO010003740.1:55380-80054 GCA_902155825.1 Timema genevievae
GGGGGGGGGGGGGTGCTTACAAGAATTTAAATTTTCTAACACATATATAATTTTTTTTAAATTTCATTTCAATGGCCTATCTCATATTTTTTTTTACCATATAGACAAGGGCAGCCACTAATTTCGGGGGAGAAAGGGGGTATGATGGGCACATCCGCCAAATAATAGAGTTCTAGAAGTTATCTGAAGTGTTTTTATGGCACCATAACCCCTTAACTTCTGAAGGCTAGGAAAGATTCTAAATATTAAACACCTCTAGAAGCTATCGGAAGTATTCTTTGGCAACATAAATGCCGAAGGCTAGAAATCCCCTCTAGAAGCTATCTGAAGTGCTTTTTATAGTAACACAGCCCCTTAATTTTGACATTGTTTAAATTTCGGGAGGGGGTGTTTGAACCCCCCACTGGTTACGGCCTTGCATACAGATAGGTGGTTGATAATTCTAGTTTTGGAAATTTAAAGCCCTGACCATTTCCAGGACCTCAGTTTAAAATTTAATGCCACTTTACATATATTTAAATCAAAAGTATTAAGAATATTCAGACCCTTATAGTGGTTTGAGGCTGCCTCTATACTTGCACGACAAATTTCAATCTTCTACAACATTAAGCAGTTTATTTTCATTTGGGAAGTTTCAAAACTCCCCATTTCACCCTTAGAAAGATAACATATTTAACACTTATTTTATTTGCAGTGATGCTTCCCTAGAAGGTATTTTTTTTCTACCAACTCATCCCTGTCTTCAGGAAATCCATTTTAAATAATAAAATGTTCAGACATTGTCTATTTTAAGTTGTACATACCTCTACTTGAAGAATTTAAGTGATCACAGATTAGCTTTTGATATTAATATTTTTGGACATTTTGAGATCTCCTCTACCAATCCTTTTTCCAATTCCCACTTAGTTGTTTTTCTTCTACCTGTCTGCCAAATTTTAATTTTCTTCATCAACTAAAACTTCTTTTTATTTTGTTGGTACCAATTCACTATTTTTGGATAGTTCTTTTTCTGGTTATTTAGGGCTATCTCTACCTTCCTGCCAAATTTAAGCTTTCCAACTCTTATATCCCCCCTTTTTTATGTTCAAAACCCCATTTCATCTCTTTCCTTCTTATCGAATGCTCCCTGGTGAATTTCAATATTTTATGTCCTGGAGATAAGCTAATTAGTCAGCGAGTATTATATATTAAGAATACCGGTATGTAATTTAAAACTGTTTATTTTGGATGTATTCTAATTATTTTTATAATGGGGTACAAAGTTGAAGAGAGATTCTATCATAGTATATTTCTTTTCTCGTATCTTCTTTAATTTCATTCACCTTTTCTATTAATTTAGTTAATTTCTTTTGGTGTAATTTTCCTCTCTATAGTTTAGTTAATTTGTCTCGCCTTTTTCTATTACTTTACTTCAGCTCTTTTAGGATGTAGTGGTTATGGTGCGTGAGAAAATAGAAAGCTAATCTATCTTTTATAACCTCAATATCAATTGTATACTCTAGTAATAGTTTAAATTTTGATGACCAAAGATAAATAATACACGTTTCACCCTTTTTTTTTATACCATCTTGCTTTCAAGGATGTGTTTTCTTTGGTTTCAAAAGAGCAAATTTATACTCACTCTTGCCTTTATTTTTTTAGGGATTTGTCTCATAACGTAATTACGTATCTGACTGAGGGATCGCTTACGGGTCTACCTCAACTTCTATCTCTGTAAGTACAACATATTCATTTGCAAACAAAGAGTTTGTCTCAACTTCTTGTGGATATGAATGAAACTTTTGGTATAAGTTAGTCAATGATGTAGTGGATAATCAAGCATATCTATTATCTAGAAATTGTGTTATCAATATCATATGGCCCAAATGAGATTTTAGGTTGAAATATTAAATTACTACTTTTAAGTTGTCATTTTTACTAATTCTCAAGCCTGTCAAATGTGAATATAAAGCACACTATTTGACGGTTTTCAAGGTGTTAAGATTCCTTTCATATGTTCTACAGACTTTAATTTTTTCTTCGTCTTTTTATAACTGATTCCTCTACATTATTGATCAATTTTCAATGAAAATACATGTTCACATGAAGTGTGTAGAGCAGAGTCCTCGAAACCAGACACAAGACGAGTCTCGTATGAAACTGGCCCATTCCATTATGGTCTAGGTAGACCGTGTCGTTTGGTATTGAGGTGTACTGAATCTGGCCCTTTGTGTGACTGAATAAAAGAGGACCAATAAAGGAAAAATCTTTCTCAATAACAGGTTAATATCATGGAAACATTCCACTACACGTCACATACTATCAATATTTTATATTTCAGAGATCTAAGCAGCAACTCCATAAAGATCATCAGCAGTAATGTGTTGAGAAGTGCGTCATCGTTGGAGAAATTGTGAGTAAAATTAGTGCACTTAACAGACATGCTAGTTAAAACATGGGTATTCCCATCCCCAATATAATGCGGTTGCACCACTTATAATATACCCTACACTTTTGTTCACCAACACCGATTAAAAGCCAGTGAAATTTAATTTGGAGAAATGTGTTTTATGATTTATTAATTGAGGTGGTTGGGGGAAAATAACATGATGATCCATCTGGTAACTTACCTTTTGAATTACAAGTTGTTTTTATAGTTGGCCCAGACCTTGACCAATATTTTATTTATTTTTCATAGATAATTTTCAGGATGTAGCAGAAGTTTATATCTTAAGGTTATCACCCCCTCAATTATAAAGTTGTTATCAAAAGCTTCCAATAATATATCCTTATGGATTGCTCTTTACATTATTAAAAAAATATATAAAATGAAATCCATCATTGTGTGTTCATGAATCTCCAGTTTTCAAATAATGCACTATACAGGTGGATTCTGTTAAGAAATAAGGCCTTTCAGAACGGACTGTTTACCACATCTTGGTAAATCTTTCTATTTATGTACTTCTTCTCTCTCTTGGTAAAGGGTCACAGATGAGTTCAGATTCTGCTGCCTGGCTCGACACGTCACCCTGTGTCTCCCTCCTCCAGATGAATTCTCCTCCTGCGAGGATCTCATGTCCAACCTGGTGCTGAGGGTGTGTATCTGGGTGCTGGGCGTGGTGGCAACCTTCGGTAACATCCTCGTCATAGGCTGGCGAGTGCGTTTTAAACACACCAACCAGGTAATAGTCTCAGAAGAGACTGTTCATCCCTAGAGCTAGTATATTTATATAAATGGCCTATGCATACAAACAAGCTCATGCAGCACTTAGCGCTCCACCAATATGTCAGTGAATACCTCCTCAGGTTCATTCGTTCCTGATCACGAACCTGGCTATCGGTGACCTCTTCATGGGCTCGTACTTGCTCATCATCGCCGGGGTGGACGCATGCTACAGGGGCGTCTATTTTATACACGATTCGGCATGGCGCAGCAGCGACCTCTGTCACCTAGCGGGGTTCATCAGTACTTTCTCCAGCGAGTTGTCAGTCTTCACTCTTACAGGTAACGACTATATCGCGACTAACTGTTCCACTTTTGACATAATTTATTTTAGTAATTGTTATCTAAAGGGGAGATTAAAAAGAAGAAAGTTAAAATCTTACATTATTGTGCATCATGAATAAAATGGCTTTCTCTAGATTTATCTTCAAACGGAGGTTAAAATTTAGTGGCAGCGTTTAACCAAATAACAATCAATAACTAACCAGGCCTCTCATTAAAAAAACATGTAAACTACTGGTTTTATTAAAAATATATTTAACCAAAAGTTTTCTATCTTTAATAGTACTACAAATTTACGAGAAGTTATTTGGTTTCTCAAAAAGTTAAAAATTGTTAAGATCCACCTACCAGTGTGTAAGGTTCGCTCGAAGTGATTTCTTCTGAAAAATTATAGGATGCACCATGAACCTTATGAAAACCTTAGATACCAAGTTTTACCTCACTCAGTAAAATAAATACAGACGGCATCACAAAAACCTCTTTTTCGGGGGGGGGGGTCATGAAACGTTGACATTCATCAAAATCTAAAATTAAATTTTATTTACGATCAGAATATTTAAACAAATACTTTTTTTTTCAATCTTAGAACCTCAAGTTTTGTTAGATCTCTATTATCCTTGAAGGTTTCAATCCCTGATTCCTGTTCCTTTTTTCAGTGATAACTCTGGACAGGTTCCTAGTGATCATCTTCCCGTTCAGGGTCCGTCGCTTGGAAATGTCTAAAACCAGACTTCTGATGGCTGGCGGATGGGTCGTGGCTGGAGTCCTCTCCGGACTTCCGTTGATCAACATCGAATATTTCAGGTCAGAGTTCACGACCATTAAAAGTTTGTTTGTTTATTTAAGAAGTGTGATTTCTTACGGAATAGGAAACAGCGTTGTCATCCTCCATTTTGCAACACTGGTTCGGTGATGTTGCCAATAGCGTCTTCTTACTCCAAGAGGTGTATTACTAAATATATTCTTTAACATATAGAGAGTGCTTCCAGCCCTAGAGTTTCCCATTTGGTATATCACAACTATTCGAAACCCCATAGGAATTGAAGTCAAGTGGGTCTAGCCACTCGAAATCTAATGTTTATAAGGGTTTTTGATCAAGATGGCTTATGAATAATTAGATTTACTCATAATTTAAGAACTAATAGAAAACTGCACTAAATAAGCCACTTACATGAGTTTAAGATGATAGAGTTAATAATGATACATTCTTAATATTGATAAATCATTAGGAAAACTCTATAGATCAAATAATGGTGTTTAAAAGAAGTTATGGTTGGGCGTAATTTGTATATAGTGTAAATAAACTTGTTTATTTTCTTATTAAGTAGCATACCTGGCAAATTAACATTAATTACTAGCTTACAATGACGCTGTGCTATATAGTTGTCAGAAAGTCAAGCTAAAGATGATGTATAATTTATTTATAAATTAAAAAAAATTAGGGTCATATGCATACATGTTCATGAATCTCTTTGTGCATTCATACTTCTATCACCAACTCACATTTCTAAGGGGTTAAAGTGGTTGGCCACAGGTCTGTATTACCCAAGATCGATTCAGGTGATATGTGCTATTAATTTGCGGGATTTTCCAGCTATCTAATTGATAAGTGTAAAAGCACTAGGGCTACAGACAAATTTTCATAGATACACCTAGAAAAGTTTCTAGAACTCCTTTCACGTATTAATACGCCAAGTCAGGTGATCTGTAGCTGTTACTTTTGATATTATTAATACCTATAAGTAAAATATTATCAATGTTGATCTCATAAAAAAATACTTTGTGCAAGTTAAATCCTAAATAAATGAAATCTGTGCTTTTTTTCAGAAACTTCTACGGGAGATCTGGAGTTTGTCTGGCGCTACACATAACCCCAGAGAAGCCTAACGGATGGGAGTACTCCGTTTTTGTGTTCCTTTGTACGTATCACAACTATGACCATATTTACAACTATTTGTTTTATTTCACTTGGTAGTTTTACAAGGGAATTTAACACAATATTGACTCCCATTGGTGGTTGTCACTTCTGATGAGCTTTGCCTTAAAAATAATTCTGATATATGGTAACAATAAAATGTTACCAATATTTATTGAAAAAATATATTTTTGTATTTTTAAAAACCTTTTCTATGAATATTTAACTATATCTGAAATAATCTTTACTTTCCTTTATTTATAAAATCAAATGATTTATAAACATTTAACAGACTCTAAACTAAATTAATAATCACGCAAATTAACAGTTTTTTTGGGGGGGGGAGGTGTAGTTGAATGGTGGGGGTTTACAGCTATGAGGGGAGTTGTCGCTTCTTGTAGACCTTAGATCAGCTCGACATAGTCACTACCCAAAGGCCCCTAGAAATACATGAATGCAAATTCACCCCATCTGTCCCTAGACCTCCACTCCCCACAGCTACGCAGGTGAAGAACACTCCCTGGGATTTCACCCCTATTATTATACCAGACAGCTATTTAGATGAATAACACTCCCTGGGAACCTTTCATGGCAACAATCTAACCAATCAACTTCTCCTTTAACCCCTGCAGCGCAGGCAACAGTTTTTTACTCTTCTACAATAGTCCACCAGGCGGAAAAACTACTTTATCAAACTTAACTCGGGCTCACTTCAATCCCCCCCCTCCCCTCCCGCTCATACTAGATCCCCTTGACTCAAGTCGACGGTGATTCCCTCTACTGTTCCAGTCCTGAATCTTGCGTCGTTCCTCTCTTCTCATACTAGATCCCCTTGACTCAAGTCGACGGTGATTCCCTCTACTGTTCCAGTCCTGAATCTTGCGTCGTTCACCATCATCGCCATGGGCTACCTGTGGATGTACGTTGTGGCCCGCACCACCCAGCAGGCCGTCAAGAAGGAGCAGAGGTCGTCCGACTCGGCCATGGCGAGACGCATGACTCTGATAGTGGCGACTGACGCCGCCTGCTGGATGCCCATCATTCTTCTAGGTGTTCTCTCCTTATGGGGGTTCACAGTACCCCCTCAGGTAACCACTCTCTCTCTACCTCCTTCGGATAGGGACATAGCGAGGTGCAAGACGTTCACGGTGGCCATTGACGCCGCCTAACGGAAGCGCATATTTCTGTCACAAGCCTATAGAATACCATAGTTCTATATTAGAAGTGAGAGCGTCATTGTCGTACTTATACGCACCCTCATTTCTTAACCACAAGGATGAGCAAATTTTGGCCCACTTTTTTTTTAATCAAAATTCGCACACATCCAAAGGAGTACCAATCTGACGGAAGATCACATTTCTAAAGTGTGCCCATGCAAGTTGGATATTTTAAAATTTAATTCGGGCTCTCAACTCACCTTCAACCAAAATACGAAAAAGCTTAGTCATATATAAGGACTTTACCTGAACCGATCAGTCTATCGGTTTTATTTAGTCTAGTGCAGGTCCTGAAGAGTTTAGGGTTCGAATATCTTCCGGGTGTATTGTGGGTGTTTTTTACTTTTTAGTTTTCATTTTTCTATACTAACAAATAGTAGTAAATTTTCTTTAAATGACACCTTCCTTTACCTTCCATCATTAAAGTCCTTAATTATAAAAAGTAGTATATAGTATATAAAAGTAATGTGGGGGATTTTTTTAGTGGGATTGTATATTCAGGTAAGGGTGCGCCATATCGTTCCCGACCAAGAAATATCCTTTTAAAATTAGGCCTTGCCTAACAGAGTAATTTGTATGTTCTAAAAACAAACTCGTGTCCAAGTTCCGTGCCAATATAATCAGTTCTTTCAGAAGTCTCACCCTAATAATTAAATTTAGCTGAAACTAAACTTATGACTAACAAAGTGTTGTGTGCTCCCCCCTGCAAGGTGTTCGCGTGGGTGGCGGTGTTTGTGCTACCCCTTAACGCAGCCGTCAACCCCGTTTTGTACACCCTGTCGACGGCGCCGTTCCTCGGCCCTGCGAGACGTGGCCTCCGGACGTTCCAGAGATCGTGCAAGATGTCACTGACCGGGGACCAGCGCCGTACGTACTCCTCTTCTCTGGGTAAGCACCCAAACTTCTGCATGAAGAATGCGCGCGGCACTCCTGCTAGAGATGTACACTCTCGGCCAGAAAACTAGTTAGGAGGGCATTGGGTTTATTACTGGGCGAGTATTGTGCTCATTCCAGTAAATAAGGGGTTAGAGTGGTGAACTATTGAAAATAAATGGATTTGATAACCTTATTTTTTTTGTAGGGGAGCATTTTAGATGTCACGAGGAGAAAAGTGGGGGTACAGAAGATAGTAGAGGAAGCAAAACTGAGATGGTATGGGCCTGTGATGAGGATGGAGTAGTACATAAGATAGTAGAGGGAGAAAGGCTGAGATGGTATGGTCATGTGATGAGGATGGAGGACTACAGTAGTAGATAGTAGAGGAAGTAAGGCTGAGATGGTGTGGCCATGTGATGAGGATGGAGGAGTACATGAGGTAGTAGAGGAAGCAAGGCTGAGATGGTATGGGCATGTGATGAGGATGGAGGAGTACATGAGATAGTAGAGGAAGCAAGGCTGAGATGGTATGGTCATGTGATGAGGATGGAGGAGAGGATTCCAAAGAACATGACAGAGCTGAAGTATGTAGGAAAAGACTACAAGAGATGAATAGATAAGAAAAAGTGTGCACCTGGGACTCAAACAAGTATATAACATTCACTCTGGGAGTAAGGGATCAAATTATTCAATCACACATTTAGTAATATGATTAGAAACGTATATAGCATCTAATGTCAATGCAGATGTGATGATCTAACTAGTTTGCTTTTGTTTATTTTAACTAAAAAAAAAGCCGCTTTGGTGACTGCATAGTCTAACATGCTATTTTTGTGTCGGACTAGGCTGCCTAAGATGGGGATATAAGGATTTAAGTGTAATGAGGATGTTTTTACACACGTCCTATAAATTAAACCTTCCTAATCTTAACTTACTAATGTAATCAGTACATAGGCGTATAACCCGAACAGGTAGTAAGTGGCAGTGCTAAAAAATGATAGAGCTGGAATGTTAAAAGGTCTAAATGAATTGTTTTTTCCATGTTAGCTATTACTTAACTACTCATTATCATTAGGAGTTGTGGGAGGAATAAAATGCACAATCTTTGCCTGATTATTAAATAATTAAGTATCGATAAATAAAATTGCACTATTTTACACATTCAATAAATCCTGGTTGATGGCTTCTTTTAACATCCAAACATAAAAGTAGAAGCATGCATTTTTCTTAGTATTTATTTATTAGGAATGGGAACTAATGTATAATTTTGAAGCAATTTTTTTTTTTTACAATTTCTTAGGTCGGAAACCAATGAAGTTGCTTAAAATTATCACAGCTCCCCTTCATCAAAACAATTAATTCTATGTTCTAAGGTTTTCAACATGATAAGGTTTGAGGAGCAAAGCTGTGAACCGTGGAAAAAATATCAAGTTAAAAATACATTCTTATTTTTATAGGTGGATTCTCTAGGAGTGTTCATACTGAGAGGAACATTGATTACGTTAACAAGCATGCTATTTCAAAAAACAAAGACTCTGGAACAAATGTGTCAGAATTTTCAAATAATTATGGTACAGAAGTAACACGTAAGTTCAATATTTTTTTTTCCTTCTAATAAGAAAGTTTTAATTATGTCTATTTTGTTCACCGGCGATACAACCATTTAGAGAGAGAGCGGAACTTATATTTGGGGGTCATTTGTGTTTTGGTTTTCGTCATGTGGCCAAGGATATTTTCTCTTTTTACCTGCTAATTTATATTGATGTTGCAATTTATTAATTCAAATACTAGACATTAATGTATGGCTGTGCGAAAACAATTTTTTTCAATTCGAGACGAGAAAACTTCCTTTAAAAGTACAGAAATGTAAATTATGTTTATTAGAGTTCCTTTTTGACATTTGAGCTGGCACTCGCTTTAGATTTTCTTATAGTTCATTTAAACACTCTAGATATAACTCATACACATTATAAATGCAATTAATAAAAAGGTGATAGGTAGTCACAATGAACATCATTTAAATTTGTGGTGTAACAGCTTATATTGTCAAAGTTTGATATTGAAAAACAATATTTATAATCAAAATATTTCTTAATAAAGGTTGTTTTTTGGGGGGAAATACAGCCTATTTTTGGGTTATTACTAAAATTATATTAACCTTGGATTTTTGGATGTTCAAAGGGTCCTTTCTACCAAAATCAAGTGTATTTAACTTCCATTTATTTTAATTTAGTCAAAGATTTAAATAAAATTCCCATTTCTTATGTTTTTTTAATTTAGTAATTTAAACGTTTAATGAAATGGGGTACTTTTATCTTTAGATATCACTTTCTAAAATGTTATAGTCACCATTGCTTTAACAGATGAGAATGAATACATTTTCCTTAGGGTTTAATCTACAGAGCATAGTTCCTGATCCACCTACCTTATCAAGTTGAAATCTGAAGGTGATAAAATTAGTATGTTGATACTTAGAATGGTTTGTGTTCTTATGTAAGTCATTAATATAGCTGGTACAAATTGCTCATATGTAAATTTATTTGCCAACTATGGCACTAACTGTAAGCTAACACAAAAGCATATTTTGCAATCACAGTTAGGACTGTAAGCTAACACAAAAGCATATTTTGCAATCACAGTTAAGACATAATAGACTCACATTAAAAACTAATACCATGGCTTTTTCCTAAATTGTATAGTACACCAATAAACTCCATGTCGATATAGGGTGTCATGTAGCCAGAACAGTAATGAACCCTGCAGACACCAAGCTTAGTTTTCTAGGCGGAGCCGATATTTATTTATTCAAATAGCTCCTTATTTGTCCTGAGTTTGATGCCTTGTTTCAGACAGGAACTACTTCGCAGAAAAATTCTGGAAGTGTCGTGTATTGAACAAGGAACCTTTGGATTTGTAGCCAGGAACGCTAGTTGTACTCAAATTTCCTTAAAAATGGACATATGACAGCTAGAAGTTACTATACCTGCGTTCATGTATTCATACGTCAAGCCATGTGATGTGCAGCTGTAACTTTTAATAGATATTATTAATAACTATACAACACGTAAAATGTAATGTTGACAGTATAAAAACCAGTTTGTATTTTCTCGGATGTATGTATATATATAGGTGACTATATTGCTTAGCAGGAGCAGCATCCCTAACCCTTATACAAAATCAGTTGTCATAATCCCAAAAGATTGAGTTGCCACCAATCAAGGTTCGAATCTCGAGTCAGGTTCAGTATTGGTACATTTCCTCAATTGACAATATTAATCTTTACCTCCAAATAAATAATCCGTCTGTTAATTGGTATTAATTGCAAAAACCCTTCAATGATGTAAAGTCTATTTATGATTTCCAACCTAAAAGAAGAAACCTTTAGAAAATATAAACACACTACTTATGATTAATATAATGTTAGACTCTTAGTTATTGATACACTCTTAGTATTTTATTTATTTGAAAATTTAATGCACTTTCTAAACAGACTGATTATATCACCACATGATACTTTCTATGAGCGAGAACAAAATGTCCTGCCAATTTTGCCGGGAAAGCTATTTTCATACCTTGAAGGGTTCTTTTACATGCAATAAACATAGGGCCAAAGGATTTATAGATATAGATTTTTAAACCCTGAAGTCAAAAAATGGTTCCTGTCTAAAGATGAAATGTATATCTGGGTGTGTGTGATAGTCTTCCAATCAGTGTCGTGGTAGTGTAAACCAAACCTGTTTCGATCTTAAACTTCAATATCAATTCCATCGTGAAATTGCAAACTTTTAACCAAAGAACTGTAGCTACCACATTAATAATTTTAATGAATGATTATGGAAATTTAAGGCATCTATATATAAAGAAACATAACTATTGATATATTTTTTTCCTCTCAGGTTCCACACTTGCCAACAACTATAGTCGTTGTGAAATAGACTGCCATCTCGGCGTGAACCTGTATGCCACCAATGGTACAGGGGGCAAGCTCAATGCCGCCAACGAGTTGGAGGAGGAACCACCGGAGGAGTGTGCTCGACCGGAATTTGACTACTCAGCTGCATTCCCTTTCATGAAAAGGCAAGTTGTGGGCAAAGTTACTATAGAGAGGTTGCCTCGTACGGGTAAGCACTGTGTAGGCATCACGTGTAGTCTATCGCCTAAACAAGCCACTAACAGCTATAAGTTTATAATTATATAATAATGTACCTGCTTTTACATGCAGCTTCCCTAAATATGATGAAATATCTAATGATCATTTTCACTTACATATTCTTTGTGGATCCAAGTTTTTCTGTGAATTCCTAATGTATTCAAGAGTACCGGTAGCATTTTATCGTGTAATGAGTTTTAAATAATTAATTTGCAGATAATCTAGGATTGAATTAATTTTATTATATAGACAATAGTTTTAATGATAGGCATTATTTTTATAAATTATGAAAGGTGTGAGATATTTATAAGTTTATGATATACAGTACGTTCTTAATCTTTCTTTTAGAAGGTTACTTAATTGTTTACGAACAGTAGCATTGTATGCACTTACACACAGCAGGTGAGAATTCAAGTTAATAATTTTTGCCTCGGGTATCTAATTTCCTCAAATCTCGCTTTGTGTTTTTGGAGGTATAACCAAATAAAAAAATTAATCAGATTTACAATAAAGTATATTTATTTTGTAATGTATGGTGGATTGTAAAATATATGCGTACAAAGTGTATTGTATTAGACCTTACAAAATTTTGTTTTAAGATGTTAAAGCCTTAAATATTAATATTGTTCGTCTATGGCCTATGCAATTACATACATTGCTCTAGGGTGACCTGGTGGTCTAGGGGTAAGGTGTTAGACTTCTGTGCTGGGGTCCAGGGTTCAATACTTGGTCCCAGCACAAATTTATCTTATTGCCAAACCCTGAAAAGGTGTGTGTTATTCACAACTTGTGAATGTGTGGGATGCCAGGTCTCCATCGTGGTTCGGATCCCATGTTAAACTGTAGATCCTCCATTTAATCTCACAATCACCCTACCATTACACATTAGCATAAGTGCGTCTAACCTGACGGGGTAGTAAGATGCGGTGATAATAATAATACACCCATTCTTAAATCATGGTCTCAAAATAAACCTTGTTTTGTGAACATGATGATAGTTTTAACTAAGGCTTAAGAGAAGTTTTGAAAATTTGTTTAAATAATATATTTATAGTTAGTAGCTATTTAATTAAGCTTGTGATTTCTGTATTAAAAGATGCATTCGTGTAATTGCAGGCAGCAACAAGACTCAAGATGGCGACGGTCTGGCACAGTCCCTCGACACAAGCCAACCATAGACACGGCAGTGTCAGCCTGTGGGGAAACCATCCCGCTCAGGCGCTTCCAGCCGGACAAATGACTGTCGCAAAGAGCCAGCCGTAAGGAGCGACTGCGCCATCTGTATGACTAGAGACTTTACCAGATGTAAACTAAGTGCATATTGAACTGTTTTAATCGAAAGTCCGCCCTGCTGGGATATTTGTGATGCAAGCAGCCAACTCAGGACTGTCTGGTTTACAGGCCACAGTGAATAATTCATCTCCTTTGCTCATGGACATGGTTATGTTGATGACAATGTATCACTGCTAGAACTTGAAATTATGTTTGTTATAATGACAACTCTCTACATACATTTGCGATCCTACTGTAACAATATAACTTTTACAGTGAGAAAGAGTTCAAGGTGGGTCTATATATTTATCCAGCCATTACTGATGGGAGAAACCCACACTAACTGCCTACAGTTTCAAGAGATTACTCATGAAAAGTACAATTTTATTGTGAACCAATTTTTTTTTTATGATGGTGGTGTAAATTATTTAAATGAATGTTTTCCTGTTTGCTTTTGAGCAACATGTAACTTGATGTGAAATGGGGATTTCTTATTAAAAAACGATTGGAATGAAGTGCAATGTGAGACTAATTATGTTGAAAGGTTTGTAAGTTTTATGTAAAAACTAAGTCTTAAGGTAAGATGAATAATGTTTTTTTAATACAAAGAAAAATTAATTTGTAAGGTACATAATATTGTATAGGTTAAGAAAGAATAAAAATTGCAGTTCCTTAGATATGTTCAAAGGACTACCATAAAATTATTTTCTCGAATGCAGGCATAAATTTACTTTTTAATAATTTGCCTCTTCCTTCGCAGTAAACTATCATGGCTGGCATTTTACTTAAGGCAAAACGACTGTCTATTTATAAATGTTTGAACATTATTTTTCACTACTTATAATTTATGGCTTACTATATCAGTGCTGTGTGTTTTATTATAACATAATGAATATTAGCGTTTGATTGCTGTGCACATTGCAAGATTATGTATATACTTATTTTTTTTTTAGCAAATTCGTCAATTGCTAATATTATCTTGGCAATAGTTAATTTTCTAAACAAAAGAGATAGGTAACCAAGTGGCCACCTATAACCATACTAGTTCAAATGCTGCTATGTTTGTGCTTGGGTGTGGCAAGAACCTTTATCTAAGTCCCAAGGCTAATGATGTCAGTTGGCCAACCAGCTTTGATTCTAATACAGGCATATCATGAATGGAATGGTTGTACTTCCTAGGCAGACAGGAGTTTTAAGAGCTACCCAGTGTAAATAGTGGCCAAACTCTATGTTCTCTGTGGCTGTTGCTATCTTTAGACCACATCATTCTGCAGGAAGCATGGTATATGAGGAAAAATCTAGATTTTTTTTTGTTTGCAAGGTGCCTCATAAATGTTCTACTTGTGGAGGATTAGTTTGATTAATGTGCAGAAAGTGCCACTGTCTATCGTTCAGATGTGTCAGGAAAGAATGATTTGTATTAAAGCATTGCTAAAGATTAATGTGATAATGCCATAGCATTTTTGCAATGTCCTATGATGTTATGAATGATACTTAATATTGTGTTTATGTAAATTTTATTAAGAGAAAAAATTACAGTTCTGATAAAAATATATAAATATTTGTTCTTAGATTATTTTTTTCTTCTTTCTGTTGGTGATTGGAGCTCGTAGTAGCAGTATTGGGCCTTGGTAGGAGGGCAGTGCCGCTTCAGGATCACATCTGGAATCAAAGAGAGTCAGATAATCCCAGTTTAAGAGATGCAGCCAGCAGATAAAAGCTGGGGTAGTTTTGAGCTCTACTTCCCCTCTTTGAAATTGTGGGGTCGATGGCATAGTCGGGCCCACAAAGCTTGTATCTCTCTACTTTGCAGGTCATATGTAATATTTGCAACATTTTAGTTTGAGCTAGCTCTGGGCATGATTATCCTGTTAAGATATGAACACAACCTAATTGGAGTCCAGCTTCTTGTTGGTTGGGGGGGTATGGTGGCAGGAACTAGCTTTTAAACATGATAGAGGCTCCACTTAAAAGAAAGGGTTGTAGGGCAGGGAATCAGTTGTTCTAGAAGGAGAAAGTGGCTGAGATCAGCTGGCAGTGGGTATATTCAGAGGCTGTTTATTGTGTGTATGGCAGTGAATAGTTTATTCACTGTAATGGACAAAGGTAAAAGATAAATTACATGACCTTACAAGTCAAACTAAAGTGTGTTGGCTGAGTCTGTACTTGCTCAGTATGTTTGGATATCTACTCTCTCAAGGTATATTATTATTTTAAAGAACCTTCCTTGAATGATTCACAGTTGTAATTACGGGTGATATCAATGATTTGACAAAATTCCTGATTAATATTTAATAGACTAACAAAGCAGTTACTTTAAAATACATGGATTCATACGTAATACTATAGTCAAACCCTTATTAACAGACAAAGTTACTTGAATATTAGTTCTGAAAAGGATACTTCTACAAAAAAATAGCCTTTAAAGGAAACGTTGACTAATTTAAATTATTACTGGTCGCCACAAAAGCAATGAGACTGAAGTTACAATTAACTGATTTCAGCTGGATAATCAAACCCATAGCCGTTCTACTCCTCTACACAATTTGGAAGTGTCATGAATACTAGCTATATATAGTTGGTAAGATAGGCTGCTGCATCTCCTTTTACCACGTCCACCAGTTTCTTGGTGTGTTGTGGGACACATGGCGAGCTGCTGAATACTCTAGCGGCATTCATTCCAGTTGCAGTGAGCCTAGAAGGTGGCCAATCAGCATATTTCTGAGAACGTCTTATTGCTGCATTATTCATAGCTTCCTAAGGCTTCTCTTAATTATGGCATTTGGGGAAGAGATTGTGATATTTAAAGTTTCATTGACCCGTTTTGGCAACACACTTATGTCCTCAGAAGCATCCTTGTTCAATGTCAAAGCTCCATTACTGCCATACATCCCCACGTTCATTTTGGATGCCCTCTTTTTAACTTTTGTATATTTTTCGCTCTTCACAGCATGATTTGTTAGTACATTTCTTTAACCTGTTCATTTATTCTGACATTCCATCCATGCTCTTGTACTGCTGAGATCACTAGGGAGTTTTATAATATGCCTCCAGGTCAAGCATCTTTCTCAAATAACCCCTTTCCATTGTGTTTGGCCCCCAGTTTACCTGCATTGAATGCTTTTTTTCATGCCTACCCAGAGAAGTATGGATGATACCATCAAAACATGTTTCACATGCACACAAACTAGTCTATGTTCTCAACAGATGGGTCCTATCATAGCTTCGGTCATCTGAGAACAATATTTTTATAGTTTCTTGTAGTAATTTAAAAGAGGGTACACCTAGTTACTAGCCTTGGCAGTATTCGCTACCTAAAGTAAGAGTCTACAACAGTTGGTCAGACTTACCCTGAGCATGGTTGCACTGTTCCGGCAAACCTAGAATATCAGCATCAGGAGCAAAATAGTCTAAAGCGTTATTCATGAAATGGACTGAATTCTTGGTGTTGGGGAGAAAAAGGTTTAGATCATAACCAGGTGTGCTGGGAGCAATTTTTACATGCTCTCTATGCCTAAGCAAGTGCGCTACTTCTTATTCTTCTTCTTGGGTTTTAAAGGTGCTACATAGTAGAGCAATGAGGCACGTTTCAGATGTTTAGAAATCCTGCATTGTTTAATAATATTTTCAACAAAATGCAGGTGGAGGTGGGAATTTTCTGGCCAGTTTAAATTTTGAGTTAAGAATAAAGTCAGGTGTTGATAGGATCCCAAAAACGTTTTATAGAGTTTCGTATAAGTTATTGCACATTTTTCAAAAACAACTTAAACTTTTTAGCTTAGTTAAAAACTTTGGCCTGCATTTTGGTGGAAATTATTTTAAACAAGATGTCTGCAGCACATCTCAGTGCCTCTCCCAAAGAAAATCATAAAATTGCAAGCTATTACAGCTGGCCCCAGTTCAATGTTGTCAGATGCAGAAAACCCCAATATAATAAATGGTTCGGGCGTCATCTTGTATCTAATGCTCGGATTGATTGGCAGTGAGATGTAGAGTTTATTCTTTTATCTTATGCTCAGAGCAGTTAGGGCCATCAAGGAACCATTTTGTCTGGGGTGTTACGCCACTGTCCTCTTAAAAATCTACAACTAATAATCTATTTAAAAAAAATTCATACATTGCTCAGATATAGTTGATTGTACTAATTTTATTATGACTTGTGGTATGTTATAATCCTGCAATGCATACTCATTGTCTGATGAAACAACAGTGTTTGTTCATTTACCAACAATAATATGTGTTAAGTAATTCTTATTCCAAGGGCGATCTTATCTGTCAGTCTTACAAATTCATAGAAATACCACTTGTAAACAGCAAGCACAGCTTGGAAGGTACTAATGGCCTAGCGCAATGTTTATGGGGGCTACAAACATCCTTCCCCCCATCCTTCAACCACTAAACACTTCTCAATGAACTGTGGTTTTTACAGCCTAGGGGCTGCTGTAATAAGCAAGCAGAAAGCTATCTAGATCAATGTGGTATTTTCTTGTGTGTGCCATACATTATTGGCTGAACTAAGTGAATGCGAATTTTATAGCGGTGTTCATTAAATAATCCCAGAATAAAGGATTGTGATTGTACCATTTTTGAAAGATTTATCAGAAAAGGTAGACATATTATTTTGACATAAAATTGTTGTCAAATAACTTTATTAAAATATAAATGTATTTAATTCATCTAAATTCCAACCTATGAAATGCATCAATCAGGCCTAAGCACAGCTGGAGACAAAAGTTTATATCTAAAATTGTTATCAAATAACTTTATTAAAATATAAATGTATTTAATTCATCTAAATTCCAACATAAGAAATGCATCAATCTTGTAATGAGTTATTTTCAAGTTTATAGGGCGCTTAAATCAAGGTCCGACCGAGCTCAAAATTATGCTCGAGGCGGCCATGGTAGAGCATAATATACTCTTTTAACAGGTGCATTGCTAAGAAAAATGATTTCTAACTCTTAAGTTGCAAAGCAATGTGGGCGTGCAAGAACTAAAACGGCAGCTATTTTGAGCGAAATGAGTTCTAACACAACATGTGGCATGTGGTGTAGTCCAGTGTCTACCAACTGGCCCATTTGCTGTTGCAACTGATGGTAGTAGTGACACATATGTGAAGCTGTATCCCAATATAGTAACATTTTATGATGAAAAGCAAAAGAAAATTGTAAATTCTGTTCTTTGCCATCCCTGCATTGGATGGAATGTATAGGTCAGCGGTTCCTAAACCTTTTGAATCGCGGAGCACTTTTCAGGAGAGAAACTTGTCACAGAGCACTATAGTTGACTTGATGCTAAATTGCTATATTTACCTAACTGAATTTTTTAAAGTTGTTCGTCAATATTTTATCGTATATTAAAAGCACGAATTATTTTTAGAGTTCTAAATAACTTAATTTTTGCTATTGAAAGCCGTTGAAAATTGTAACTTTAAATATTATTTTCTCATAACAATTTTGCACATAAGTGTCTTTGGTATAAGGGTGACGATATTTTCGCATAGACTCTACATAGATAGATACTAAACCGAATTACACCAGTATTCACGATGGAATCGAATGTTTGGGCATGTTAAACATCAAGTTTTATTTCATTATAAAGGTTGTTTTTTCCCTTAATTTCAGAGAAATAAGGAACTTAACTATATAAACGCAAAACAACAACCAAAAACATAAATTAACCTAAACCAACACATTTGTTAATGAATTCAAAGCAAGTATTGTAAATCCACAATATGTTACACACACAGATAGTGTTAAAACCAATTTCATGGCTGCAACAAAAAAAAAGTCACTTGGCATAAAAAAAAAAGGACGATAAAGTATAGACCGCGAACTTAAATTACAATTAGAGGGAAGGGACTGCTGTGTTTTGATCTGCACAATGTGGTTATATCTGGTTGAATTTGGGACAGATGCAACCAAATATTTGGCTCTGCATTGAGCCGGGATCTTTTATTTTAGTAGCCACATAGGCAGAGAATCCTGATCCACATAAGTAAGTTATTGCAAAGGGAAGAAGGATTATTTCTGCTCTAGCTGACAAAACTTCAAATTCGTCTTGTAGCTGACATCAAAGTTCTGATGGTGACTTTTTAGTTGCAAAATTCTCTTTTACAACAGAATCTGATGTCATACCATTGGTCAGCTTTTTCTAAGAAAGAAGTTGTAAGTCAGAAACCGTCATCATCTGGTAGCCTTAGTTCGTACATAATTCCCAAAGTAGGCCTCCCACAGCAAAAATTGTCCTATCCAAACAATGGCAGAGTAGGCCTGAATGAAAACAAGAGGAATTCTGATTGCATCAATGTCCTTGATTCCAGCAATTAGAAAATTGCTTTAACAGGTCCTCATGACAAACCCATTTAGAAGAATTAAATTCCTGTTATAAATCGTGAAGAAAAGCTGTTCATGTTTCTGTCTTCTGAACTCAACAAAGCATTTTGTGCATGAATTATTCTTAGTGTCATACCATCATTTGACAAGGCAAATGTAATTCTGCAGTCAGCATCTCCACATATCCATAATCTAAGACAAATGTTGCTAGATTTCTTAAGATGCCCGTTATCAAACTTTGTGAAGCCAAGAGTAATTAAAAGAAGCTCACTACTTGAACTCGACTATCACTCCATTCAGAATCAGAAAGAAGATAGACCTATTGATTTAGTTGTGTATTGTGGGGAACTAGACTTCAAGCAATGTGAGAACACTGGAAGACAAAGAAAAAAAATCTCTTTTCTTCTGTTTGGAAGTACTTTGTCTTAGTTTGTGAATACATTGTTAGTTGCTAGACTCGGTTACCTTAAAAATGCAAGCTTTTCTTCTATACGTTACTTTGTGGAATTGTTTCCTGTTATCCTTACCATAAAGGAAGGTGAAACAAGAGATACATCTATGGATGAATTGCTAAAGCAGTTCACAACTCTTCAGGTCAATGGCATTTCAGCTATTAGTGCAAAAGAAGCTGATATAACATGGGCTCAGTTAGCCAGTATTCGTGAACTAGATGAAATTTCAAAATATGATATAATATCAAAAGAATGACTTCTATCTTTACCATTCCACACAGTAATGCTGAGTGCGGATGTGTTTTCAGCCTGATAAAAAAAGAACAGAACATAGTTCAGGTCATCTATGTCAAATGAAACTTTAGAAGCAATTTCTGTCCTGAAGCGCGGACAATCTGTTGTGTGATATGAACAAAATTATAGTGCAGATTTTTTTTTGAAGAAAGTGAAGAAGGCTAAAGCTGCTTCTTCAAAACTGCAGTGCTCCCCTTCAAATTATAAGGTAATGAAATATTTATCCATTTTTCAGTAGATAAACAAGTATTTATGTTTGTCATTCTTATTTAGAATTATTTACAATTGTTGTAAGGTTCCGCACACTATTTTCACTTACGCGTTATTTATTTTTCCTCTTCCTCAAAAGTTTTTCTAATTCTGATTTCCAAAAGTTGGCTGGTATGCAAAACCCATTGCTAACACTGAAATGCTTGGTCAATGTATGCAAGGCACATCCAACAAGCATTGGGTATTTATGAAAGAGTGAAGCATTCTATGAAACGATGACTGCAGGCTTGCATTCAGGCGAAAGGTGGCCATTTTGGGCACTTTCTAAAATGTTAAATAGCTCTATATTACTGTATATTTTTTATGGTAAACATTAATAGCAGTTTACTATTTTCTTGGTGTAATTTTACAAGTGTTAATAATTTTTTATCAAAATGAAAGCTGGAGATAATATTAATTGACATGTGAATATAGGAAAGTAGATAAAGTAGCTTTTCCTAGTAGTCAGATATGTGCATTCATAAGAACATTGGTGTCTATATATTTTTTTAAATTAAGTTAGATTAGATTACGCACCTCTGCGAGTTTCTTGAGCATTAGGTCATGCATCTCCTGGGCGTGCCTCATGGCTTGGGTGTGCTGCTCCCGTGCGTGTTCAATGCAACTCCTGTGATGCTGGACTTGCCAACGCAGATTGCCTTGAGCAGCCGCTAGCTTGACACGTGCCTCCTCCTTCAGCGCTTTCTCTGTTTCCAGACGGCGCTCAGCTGACGTGAGGTCTAACCGAGCTTCTTCCAGTCTCATCTTGATTATGTCTTTCACCCTCTCATCTGTTGGCGAGGGCACTTGGGCCATTACTTTTAGAGTGGGTTCCTGGTATGTTTCTGAACGTGGGAGGAAAAAGAGTTTGAATTAACATTATTTAGGTTAGCTTAAGGGCCATATTCATAGGCAAATATGTTCAGAGGATATGCTCTACAGGCATATCCTTTATTGAATACACGCATACATCCAATGCTCGACCAACAATAGGAATATTAAGTTTCTAAACTGGTGCATTAAAATGTGTTTGTGGCTACACAACCATGAATAAAAAAAGCTCAAACACTTTTACTTCAAAGGTTAACTAAAATTATTATTATTATTAGCACCGCGTCTTACTACCTGTTCGGGTTATACACACTTATGCTAATGTGCAATGGTTGGTTGATTGTGAGATGAAATGGATGACCTACAGTTTAACGTGGAATCCGAACCACGGTAGAGGCCTGGCATTCCTCGCATTCACAAGTTGTGATTAATACACATCTTGTCAGAGGTGAAGGAAGGGTTTGGCAATCAGATAAATCTGTGCCGGGACCGAGGATTGAACCCCGGACCCGTTAACTAAAAGCTACTGCATTTGGTGAACCGAAACGTCCTATAACTACTCACACATATATATATATATCTGGCTTGTCAGTGTTCATCATCTCAGACCATTAATGGCGAGCAAGACAAGAAGAGCGAATGCAGATTTGTACACCGAGCACAACCAGCGGACAGAGAAATATTCTCATATGAATATGGCCCTTTAGGTTTTAATAAGGCTACATAAGTGAAATGCTCTAATCTGAAATATAATTTAAAAAAATAAAATCCCAAATTGTTTTGTTTGTATTATGAATTATAGGTAACACCAATATCCTGAGAAAATGTGTGTGGTAAATTTTAATTACCGGTATTTTATTGTTAATTAAAAATACTATCCTGCAATAAATATTGAAAATGACATGTTGGCAATGAAATTTTCATTCAAGTTTGATATTTGTAGCCAATGTTATTATTTTCCTAAATCCTTTTAATATGATATTGTACTGTCTACATCTTTTGTTAAATTGTGCATAAATAAACAGTGGACAATAATTTTAGAATGTAGACTATTTTTCTTAAACTATTCATTGTGTTTTGTTATTTGTTAAATAGCTTTCAATAAAATACTTACCTGTGTCTTCTTGCATGCTTTTATTCTTGCTGAACGCAGACCCAATAGTCACTCTTGAGGGAGGAGAAACAGCAGTACAGTTACTTGTCGTTGTAGTGATAGACGTAGGGGTGTTATTGTCAAACCCCCCGATAGGTTTAGTATTGTCAACCAAAGTCTCTGAGACTCTGTCACATGCAATCGGTTTACATGTAGGTGCAGAAACCGAACTGACAGAGTGTTTTTCCGCGTAGCTGATTATTGATGAAGGTTTCACGATGGAGGTCATAGTTGAGGTAGTTTTCGCAGAAGGTTTGGAATAACCTAAGGTTACCGACATTTTAGTGCCTGTTGAAACCACCGATTTAGAACATATTAATTTGAGGCGAGGAGAAAATGTGTTTAATTGAGCCGACCTCTTTAGTGTAGGCAACGAAACCGCCGATATCGGTTTTAAAATGTCCACACCACTACCAGCTTTGTCTGAAGGATTTGAGCCCATTTTTCCAATAGCGGTGCTTTCCAGCGAAGTCTGGGCTTTATTAATAAGTAAGGTACTGGTGTTGGCATCGGAATTTGATCTGGGAATAACATCTGATTTCACTAATTTGCTCATAGCGTTTATGTTGGGGCTGGTGACAGTATGTTGCTCAGAGAGTGTTGTAGTTTGATGGGTTGGTGACAACATGTTTTTGACTTTAATTATATTAGAACTATTATTTAAGGGTGTGGTGCCTGAAGTGTTGGTTGATAATGGCCGTGCAAAATAGTAGTGCTTCTTTCCGATAGATACAGGATAGAATGTTTTGTCTGCTGGAACTTTCTGTGAATAGATAACAAACTTTTGTTTTGGTGGGATTGCTGATAAATGAGGGGAAGTTGGGGTTGGTGTGTTGACGGGGGTCAAGATATTAGAAGTTGTATTGCTTGATGTATCAACATCACAAGCCAATGGATCTGTAAGGTTGTTTGATTTATGTAATGCATCAACTACTAACGAGTTTTTATTCATCACAGCCGCATCAGCCACTAACGGGTTTTTGAGAATCCCAACCACATCAGACTCCAACAATTTTTTATTCATCACAATCGTATCTATTACACTAGTTGGCAATTGTGTAACGACCACAGAACAAGATTTTTGAATTGATAAAGATTTTTCATTTGTGGCTTTATTTTCTGCTGCAACTTTGTCTGGGTAGTTTTCTATTTCTAATTTTTCACTATCCAAAATTTCATCTTTGATAGATTCCAATTTGAAAGAATCAAAATCTGAATCTACTTTGCCCTTTGTCGACGATCTAAGTTGTTTTGTCGGTGGTCCAACAACATCTGATTTAAGTTTTTTAGATTTTTGTTCCGTTTCTGACCTAAGTACTTTTCGGTTTACAGTTAAATCACTATTCAAATCCTCAGAAACAGTTTTTCTTTTATTCGGCATCTTCATCGTTTCCCAGGCTTTTTTTAGCTGACGACTTGTTCTCTGAAATACACAACTAAATGTTAGGTTTGTGCAGAATTCAATTTACAGTATAATTAAATGAATTAATGAGTAGGCCTATTGAAGTTATTTAACAAAACTAGCAAACTATTTAACTTTATAAAATGATATGCCTCATGGGCTAAATTCAAATTGGTTAGGATTGGGAGGCTGTTAGTTTTAAAGGAAGCGCACCCAAATTTACATATAAGAAATGATAGGAAAGACAAGAGCTAAACCAAAAAACTGAACTTTCAGTAAGCCTACCAGCACGGTAAATAAAAGTGACTAAAAGTAGTGAAAACTTTTTTTTTAATTTATAAGAGGCAAAAAAAAAAGAGTTTTGAATATTTATAGACATATAGGTAAAGGTATAGGTAAAAAAATATGTTTCAGCAGCTGACTCGAATAATAATGATCAATTAATAAACATGTTAATGTGTATAGAAAAATATTACATCATACAACACAAAGAATCATGGGTCAACATTATAATGCAAAGAACATAAGTCAATACAAAAGTTTGTCAATATTAAATGTTTTTACATTTACCTTGCGATTTTAGTGAGTTTTGTTTTGATTGTGGGCCTGTACTTATTTAAAATGATCAAACTTTATAAATCCTCAATTATTATTCAATTCACCATTTTCCTAGGTTTCTAGGCCTACTATGTAATAAGAATAGGATATTAGCATAATTTGTATATGCCCTCTTCGCTCTACACACACATGCACGCGCGCGCACACACACACACACACACACAAAGAGTGTTAATGTGAAAACTTTTCACCTAAATACATCGAAAAAATGCCTTGTCAGAAAATAAGTTTGACACAAAACTTGTTTGGTTTTGAGGGGGAAGTTAAGTCACTTTGATACCCTATCAAATATTCTTGTGGCTCACGTTGTGGCATTTTTAAAAATGGTTTTGTCAAGCTTTTTCAAGTAAATTATCTTGAGCCTCAACAATTTCAGCATCGCCGAAATGAATGATGTTTGCTGATGGCTTGATGGTTATGGGGGGG